>PVHY01002886.1:0-21559 GCA_004024945.1 Uropsilus gracilis | reverse complement strand
CCTCCCCAGACACTGAGCGGTTAAAACCGGTTAAATGAAGAACGCAGAAGTCTCCCGTCTGCCTTTTCTTAAGAGCGTCACAGCTAAAAAGTGGTTTCGCTGTAAGCTGATAATCAAGGAGCAGTGGTCGGACACCCACTCCAGAACCTCGCCACTCAGGGACCATCCTCTCACACACCAAGTCCATTAGGCCTAAGTAATCCTCCATCAATGCATTTCAGAGCCATTTGAATGTTAAGGAGATTTTTATTAATGGCCCATGAGCCTAAAATGTGACTATTGCTTAAGGAACCGATTTTAACAACTCTAGGCTTCGTGAGTCATTTCCAGGTTTCACTGTAGCTTAAGGCTACAGGAGATGCCAGTTGGGAGTCAGTGGGTGGAAGGAGCTATGGGAGAGCCTTTTCCCAAAAGCTGTCTCTAAATTAGCCCTTTTCTGACCTCGGGAACCTGGGATGGAGGGTGAACAGGCCCGCTGGGTGCTATTCTTGTAGCTCCCAAAGGTGTTACTTGCTGGTTCCATCACAGGCAGCTCAAGGGGGGAAATTGGCAATCTTATAGTTGCTAAAACTGGCACCTTTTTTTGTTTGTTTTTTGAAAAGTCCTGAGCTGGAAATGTCTCCTAGTGATGTCAAGTAGAGGCAGAAATCTTTTATCCAAAATACCCCCTTCCCACTTGTATTCACAGTAGGCAAACTAAGGCCAGAGCAGCAGAGAGCAGTGGCTGAGAGTCCCTTTCCATGTGGTGCTGAAACATGTCACTTAAAACTTGGATCACTAACCATTATATCTGCTGTGGGATTTTTTTTTCTTTGTTGTTGTTTTCCCCCAAACACCTTGTTCCCTTCCACTAGGAATTGACGGCAAAGGGAGGGAAAGATTAAGGAATAAAAGGGAGCCATAGACCATACTAGTCTAACTTTCCTTCCAGATGAAAAACAAAATTTGAAGCAACCCTTCCCTTCATGATAGCCTGGTCTCTGGCACCCGAAGTTATCTTTGACCAAATGGGTTGGAGCTCCTTTATTTGAATTTACTTGTCTGTTTGCAGATGACAGAATGTTGGTTTTAAAATATAAAAGCCACTGCTTGCAAGAGAGGAAGTCTGTTTCTCTTTAGAACTGAGAGACCTTCTTTGCTTATGGAAACTGCCATATAAACTCTTTAAAACACAAGTCTGCTTACTTCTCATGCCCAGGCATCTTTGCATAGAGAAGCTTCCTTCAGCTTTGTATTGAATTTCGTTTCCTTCAAACTGCTTTCATCAGGAAAACTGCCCTTTACAAAAAATAAAATAAAATTTTATTTTAATCAGGTTCTTAAAAAATTACTTGCTTATTTAAATTCTCATGTTGCTATTAACATGCTTCTAGCAATGCTGTACAATGTGTCTCAATATACCAGAGCACTACCGTTTCACATGTAATGTTAATTCTGTCCGAGACAAATCCCATAATCTGTGCAGTTTCAGAGGCTAATACTGAAAAACATCTGGGTGGGTTTTGTTTGTTGTTGTTGTTTTTCTCCTTCCATCCCAGGGGAAAGCTCCAGGGGCTCCCCATCTTTTTTATCAAGTTAACCCAAGGAGGTATAGAGGGAAACTAGAGGGAACAGGTTTTATCAAGGCAGGTTACACTAACACAGCGCTGGCTGGTGAGAAGAAAAAAACTGAGTTGTTCAAGGCACTAGTCACAGATTTGGGCATGTAGATGCGTGACTGGAGCCTGTGCCCTTTTGTAGTAAAAAGAAGGGGAGAAGGCAGGGTGGGGGGGAGGGGAAAGGAGCTTGGAAGGGAGGCAGGAAGCAGGCAGACTTCGTAGCTGAGCCTGACATTGCATCTTCCCATTTTGGTCGTTTTCTACGATGTCAGCTTCCATTTGTACGCGATGAGCTTGTCTCCTGCCCACCTCCTTTGTGTTTCTCTTTTGCATTATTAAAAGACGTCTCTCTATGCAAGAAACAGCACCTAACACTGGCAAGCCTGGTTTTGGGTTACAGCTTTGTCCGAGTAACAACAGCCAAGTTTTAGCTGGGTGTCAGACTGGGGTTCAAACCTGTGGTGTGCGCCCCGGGGTTGGCCGCCGGAGCGCCCGCTTCTGGTTAAGTGGAGGCGGACACATGAGTTCTACCCGCCTTGCAGGTAACCGAAATGGGAGGCCGGGGGCTGTTCCGACGCCAGACACTTCTTCACCATTCCAGAACCCACCTCCCTGGCCTTCAGAACTGTCGAGTTCTGCGCCAAGATCGAAAAGAAAGAGGGTTAGAAACGAAATATAGATGGGCAGGAGAAAAAGGATGAGCCACGGGTAATGGAGGATTCCTCAATTTCCCGCTGAAAGGCTCAACTCGGTACAGAGGTCCCATTGGGAAGGCCGAAAGTCCAAGCACAAGTTCCCTAGACCCACTAGCCTACGCACCCGGTTTCCCTGGAGGCCCAAAGCCGGTCCAGTTGGGCAGCCTGTCAGCCCACGTCTGCCCTGGACGTCGGAGGCTGCAGATGTGGCGGGAGCCCCAGCGGTTCTGGAGGCGGCGGCCCTCTGCCTTCGCCCCTTCGCCGCGGAGAGGAGACCCAGGCGTCTGCTGCGCTTCCCCTCCGGAGAGTGGCAGAACGAGGCTGCGGCTTCGACATGTCCGCTTTGGCCTCCGAGGTCTCTTTTCCCAGTCTGTTAGGCCTGATTCGCCTTCCTCTCCCGTCTCCACTTTGCTCCCGGGATGCAGGGCACTTCCCTCCGGGTCTCCCCTTTCCCCCTCCCCACCAGCCCCGCGGAGCCAACCGAGCCTCAGTTTCCGACCAGCCCCGCGGTTGACCTGGAAGTGTGACTTCAGAGTTGCAGGAGTCTGCGCTCCAGGCCGGCTGGGTGCGGGCGGGCGGCGGGCCTCGAACGTTCTGGCCGCCTCCAATGCCTGGTCAAGACCAGCATAGCATCCTCAAGGCCGGAAGGCCAAACGGAGCAGACTGCGGCTCGGCAGAGGTACGCGGTTCTGACCAGGACCAGAGCCAGAGCAGATGGGGAAAGGGGAACCCTCAGAGGATAGCCTCCAAGCCCCACTGGCCAGGTCTGAAAGGCTGTCAGTGGAGCTCAGAGGGCGGCCCCAGCCTGGGAGGACCCACTTGAACCCGGTGGCCTAAGTGGAACTCGCACGGACAGTTGCTTTTCCCGACCAACTTGGACAGGGCAAATCAAAATGTAGAAAACATCGCCTACGAAAGTGAGGTGGAGCCGGGCACGGTGGCGTGTGCCTGTAAGCGACAGCCTATGGAGTCGCGGCTGGGACTATGGGTCGCAGTTCGAGACCCGCCCTTGGCAACACAGGGAGTCCTAATTCCAAAAAAATATAGCTGGCGTGGTGGCGCACGCCTGTAATCCCAGTTACCTGGGAAGCTGAGGCTGGGGATTGCCTGAGTCTGTGGTACCCCGGCAACGTGAGCCTGCGGTTCCACAGGCAAAAATAGCAAGACCTAGTCTCAAAAAAAAAAGTGAGGTGGATTCGGCGGGGAACACTCGCCTCTCTCCCCGCCTCGCGAGAGCGGCCACTGCGGCCCACCTGGGGCCAGGTTCTGGCGGTCCCGCCCACGGCCTCCCTGGGTCCTCCGTCTTCAGCCCCGGCTGTGCGGGGGGGCTGTGGGTGGGGACACCCACAGCAAAGATGAGATTAGCGGGAGCTGAGTGGGAGAGAAGTTGAGGAAACTGACCATTATCTAAAACTTGGAGGTTTTTGAAGGCCGGAATTTAATAGACTTGATTGAATTTGTATTCTTATCTAAGAAGGGAAGAAGCACTCCCAAGGTGAAATACAAAGGGCCAGAAGTCCGGGCGGGAAAGATAAAGGTTCAAAGCAAACTACCCCACCCTCACCTTCGCCCCCAGCCCCACCCCCACCCCCACCCTCACACGATGGTGACTTCGCCTTTCCAAGTCTTGCAGCCAGTATGCAGCTGAAGGAGCTACCAGACGCCTTTGGAGGTCTGTGTCATTTCAGATCCAAGCATCATTGCTGGGCTTTGTTCAACCCGGTCTTGACTTGGAGCAGCCATCAACTCCAGGCGTCTTTAGCCAGGGCTTGCTCGGTTCCCTCCCCCTCCCCCACTTGCCTGTGGCTTCCTGGTATTAACTTTTTTATTTCTACTTTTCCATCAATTCAAAAAGATTTTAACTGAGTGGTCTTTTAAAGAAAGTTGGGTAGAGGTGACGGAAAAATTAGTTTCAGAGGGTGCTTGTCGCCTTTTCTGAGTTTTTTCAAAAGCACATGGACAGAGAGACTAGCCACGGAGCTGGTTGTTCATTATTATCGTTTTAAAAGAAAAGGCGACGTTTCCGGACCCTTTGTGGAGCATTCAGATAAATGAAGGCAGTGGGAGAAATTATTTGAGAACAGATTTACTGTTGCTGGAGAAAAGCTGGACTTTAAAACCCAGAATCTGGAAAACTAGATATTCTCTTCTCTCGGACCTGAATTTCACTTTGATGTAAAATACAGCCAAGAGCGAATATTATCAGTAGGTTCTGGAAAACCTTGTCATTAAAAGTTTTGCCTCAAATGTAAACTATTCCATTTCTTTTAGCAGTAAAATAAAAACCATTTTCTTATTAAGCACATTGGGTAGGAGCTCATGCAGACAAGAACAGAAAAATTAAACAGACACAAAATGGTTGCCAACTGCTAACCTTCATTTTAAAAGTTATCACCTCTAAGTCATTTGATTTTGGTCAAACTTAAGAGCATAGAGTTTAAAGTGAAATAAAACATTGCCTTTACCTGAAAAGCACCATGATCATTGGCCCATTTTCTTTTCTGGCGATTCCTTAGGTATAACTAAGTAGGGACCCTTTTTGTCCAGCACTTTCTTAAAAAAAAAAAAAAAAAAAAAAAAAACTGACCAGAATAGGATGCCTTATGTTCAGCTACTGAAATTATAGGTTTTAAAACTTTTCTGAAACTCTTTTGTTCAGAAATCATTTCTGCCTGAATTGTTTTCAGATTCTGATTACATTCCCTCTCCTGTTTACCTCAAGATATTTTTTTGGAAGCTAAAAGAAATCCCCTTAATCAAATTAAGAGGATAGAAACAAGTAATTCTTATTATTCTTATCTTTTGAGGCACTACAGTTTTCCCTTGTTTCTTACACTTATCTGTGTTAAAAACATACTATAAATAAAAAATTGTTGGGGTACATGGTGGAAAAGGAAAAGCAAAATAGAACAAGATTCTAATAATTGTTAGGTTCTTTAAATTCAATTTCAGAACAAGCCTGATGCTGAAGAGTCACAAAAAGTTTACATACCACAATCACTCATATCTAGCTCATTCATAAATTAGACAAAGTAAATTTTTAATTCAAGTTTGCCAATTTCCTCTGGCTTAAAAAAATTGTTTTGGGAAAGGCTAAATGTAGGCTTCTCAATTCATAAATAGTGGCATAGAATTAAAATGGACCCAATGTTGTGCTAGAACCATTTTAATATAATTATACATAATCTGCCAGATCCAGGAAGAAAAGGTTTATGCATATATAACTTTTCCAGTTAACATCTGCAAGCATAAACAACAATGATCTCAGTTTATAAATTCATCAGGGTCAGAGCAATTGACCAATGTCTCTTTACTGCTAGGCTTACCAACAGTAAATTACAGATGATTAGTGTCCATTTGTTTCTCTCACTCTTGTCCAGGGACATTTTGTTGTAAAGTTTCAGTGCAGCTCACCTCCAGCCAAAGGTAAACTTTTTAAGATAAGTACTCAGTTGCTCTGATTTTGTTTATAATTAAAACCTATTTAATCACAGAAGAACCCCTGCAGAGGTGGAGTTCAGGTTGCATACAATAACAGGAGATCACAGTTTTGAAGTCTAGCACAGATTAAAAACCACAGATGTACCATTTATATAAGACACACACTGATTGTCTCTTAAACTACATATTGACTCCTTATGAACATTATTTTTTAAATAAAGTAGTGCATCTAGGACAATCAGTCGCACAATTCACACAGCCCTGAAAAGTTTTTCAGTGCCAACTACCAGTTGGTCATGAAACGTGAGTGAGCTTGAGATACTGTCCATTCCTAAGATTCAACCAAGGATTGGCTCAAACATTGGAACACTTTTGCTTAAGAAGGCTATGTCCTTCCTCCTTTCCCTCACAATTTTAGTTTTGCTTGTTTATTTTTGGTGGTGTTCAGTTGCACATGGCTAGAATGCTTTTGATCACTTTGCAAATCAGGAAAACCAATGATCTAACACTATGACAGGATGTTAAGTAGATTGGTTTGTCCATTTCGGGTTGTTGGTTGGAAGCCCTTTAAGGCCCTTCATTTTTCCTTCTATGCCTCCTGGAACATTGATCAGAAGATGAGTCTGAGCATCATCCCATCTAATTCTTTTAACCAATGCCTGGCTAAAACTGGAATGTCCAGCCCAGTATATTTAAAAATCACCCACAAAAAGAGGTTCTACAGGTCTTCACAAAACCTGGAATTTCCATGAGGATGTCTGATCTTTATAATCCAAGCAGTCAGCATTGAAGTTAAGCTTCCAAGAAGCAGTTTGGTCCTTATAATCCAAGCAATCAGTGGTTGAGTTAAAACCCAAGCTTGAAGCTCCATATCCCTGGGTGGAAAGAGAAGCTGGGGACTGATTGAGATGGCTGGTGACTGCATTGGTACCCATGGGACTGAGTGTGGCCCCTGGTCCAGGAAGCTGGTGATGCATAGGGGTCAAATAAGATCCACAGTCCATGCCCCCAAAGTAGGAAGTTGAGCCAGCATATCCTTGACTATAACCTGAAGCCTGAGTATAGGTCATGGGGTAGGACCTCTGCATGCAGGAAGAGGAGGTGGACAAGGGATCTGACAGTGGGGAGATGGAGGCTGGGCTCCAGATAGACACAGGAGCACTGCTGCTGGAAATGGCCGGGACTGAGGTGCTAGAGGGGGGAGTGAACTGGCCACTTGTTCCACTCTCTGAACTCACTTCCCGAGCTGGAGAGGTCTTCTTTTTGGCAGGCCTTACTTTGTTTTGACCTCCATTCTGTTGTTGCTGCTGCTGTTGGCGGCACTTAGCTCTTCGATTCTTAAACCACACCTTGAAAGGGAAAGATACTTATTTAGTGTGGATTTAATAACTCCTCAAGATAAGAGTGACTCACAAGATTGTTCCTACATGAACAGAAAAGTTAAGCAGACAATCACTCCTGCCACTGAAAACCCAACATGT
This sequence comes from Uropsilus gracilis, assembly GCA_004024945.1. Taxonomy (NCBI): domain Eukaryota; kingdom Metazoa; phylum Chordata; class Mammalia; order Eulipotyphla; family Talpidae; genus Uropsilus; species Uropsilus gracilis. Next base: position 14,344 of record PVHY01002886.1, on the reverse strand, counting down.
GGCTGGTTCTCTTATGCTCCCGGAAATGCAAAAGTTTGGAGACTTGGGAAAAAGCACTGGACACTGCTTCACCCCCAGCTCCAAACAATAGAATTTAAGTCAATCATATAAATGTATGGCTAAAATTTTGCCACCCCACCTTCCTCGTATTGCACCTTGAACACACATACAGACACAGCTGTATTTTGGAACATTCACAGTGGAAGAGAACGTTATCTATGCCTTCTAGAGGGAAACATGAATGAGGAAAAACAACTGTGCGGTTACATGCCAACAAGAAACAACCTAAATCAAAGAATTTACAGTCCTTCCAGGGAGCAAATGCTCAGGTGGGTATTGGTTCCATCTCTTTACTTTTTGCCTTTCAGAGAGATTTACTTACAAAAGCTCCAAAGAACAGTGATCTTGTTGAGAAAGATCTTAAAAGTCACTATCTGTTGAACTACTCTTCTTTTTTCTAAGTGCAGTGACTTGAATGTATTGTTTTGACTGAGAACTTCTCTAACTCAGCTCAAGTCTGATCTATGCTTCAACGTAGTGCCATTAACACACATTCTGCTTCCTGTACTGTTTGTTCATTTGTGAACCTAAGCCTCTATTACCTTGAACATTCTCTTTACCAGCCTGTTCATGTTCTATGGAGGACCTAGAGCGGTAGGAGGGATTTATCCAAGTAACTACCAGCATTTTCTGGGTCACAAAATCCTTAGCTCTCCTCTTGAATGGGCATCCCATATGGATATATAAACCATGGCAAAAATGGCCACTAAGCCTGAGCACACCAACATCAACCTCTCAGGGTCACTTTGGTTCAAGCCTCAAAACCTCAGCCATCATACTCTGAAAAACACTTTTTCCTGCTATGCAGTTTGTGCAATAGCTGAAGGGAAGTTTCTGGTGTTTACATAGTGTAGATGTTAAGCTTTCTTTCCAGACAACTCTATAAGGGGTTAGCATCCCAGGAAAGTTGGGATGAACTGGAGAACTTTCCTTCTCAAGCCACAGGTCAAGGTAAGAGGGACCAAGGAGAGGGGAAGTGGTGCCATGGGGAATTTTGTAGCTATGTTGTTATCTGCTAGATGGCTCAGAACAAATTCTGTTCAACCTCTAAGAACTAAAATAAAACATTCATATTGTGCCATCTCTTTGGTAAAAGTACCGGTTGCTTCTACAACCTGGTCTTACCACCAAACTAAGTGGCCTAGAACAAGACATTTACTCTATTTCTTTACCATCTGGAACACTGGGACTGTACAGAAGCTAAACTTTTTTCACCTTTAAAAATCTTTAAGAATGGGGGCGGGGGGGGAATTTCTACATTAGGGTAAGAAGCATTAAAATATTACATACTTATTCTAGAAACCAGCCCAAGGCCAAACCTCTGTTGGTCAGTGACCCAACGCTACTATGACTGCTTTGTCACTGCAGCTCAATCTTCCAGTGACCATGGCTCATAGGATTGGGGGAGTGGGGGATGGGACACCCTCTCCCTCCACCGCAGATGAGCACTCAAAGGGCCTTAGGAGAAAAGTTTGCTAACCTCCAATGAGCTTAGTTTCAAACCTTTGGTCATGCCAAAGACCTGGTCTCTCCTGGATCTTCAACACACACACTTCCTTGTGGGGAGGGGTGGCAATGTCAGGACGAAGGCTCTGTCTATGATGGCGTACCTGCACCCTGGACTCGGGCAAGTTGATTTTCAGAGCCACCTCCTCCCGCATGAAGATGTCTGGGTATCGAGTCTTAGCAAACAGAGCTTCCAGCACATCCAGCTGCGCCCGAGTGAACGTTGTCCTCTCCCGGCGCTGTTTCCGAGGGGTGGCTGCGGGACAAGAAGCCCAGGGCCCTTTAGGATGAGGGAGCAGTTTCTCAGTCACAGGGGTCTCTTTTGGTGCTTGAGTCCCCTCAACGCGAAGGTCCTGGGGTCCTCCCCTCACCCCCAGCCCAGGATGACAATGGTTCTCTCCTCACTCCTACACTGGCTCCTGCTACCCCAAGGAGTATTGAGTCCCCTAACAAATACTCGTCCTTCTGGTGTATCTCCCCCATGCCGCCTGCCACCAGAAATCAGTCGGTGGCAGAGCGAATAAATGAAAAAGTAAACAAACTCCAGAATCAGTCCCTAAACCACAACACACAAAATTCATTCCATGAGGTCAAAGGATCGCTGAGGTTCTGCAGTTCATATGGACAGAGGAATCTCGATTCCGCTCCAGATTGTTTTTAGAACCCCACGTGCCTTTGTCCTTCCATCTTTAGAATGGGAACATATTTCTTAACTTCTGAGAGGTTTTTGAGAAATAAAACAGATGGAAAAGTAAATCACCCGCTTGCTGGGCAAAGCACATCTCAAGGGATTAAAGGCAGCGCATGTGGAGGTCAGAGCGGAAGCCCCAGACAATGCGGGGAAAATTCGTCCGGAGACATTCGCCTTCTCTAAAAGGGCACTTTCCGAAGTCAAGGACAGTGACCTTCGTCTCCCCAAGTCTACATACAGCCTCTATTCAAGCCAATCAGGAATAAGGCCATGTGATCTTCCACAACCATTGTACACCTACTGTTTCACCCCAGCCCACTCCTCTCCTTGGTGGGTAAATGCCCTGTGGTTCTGAGTTGCTTCTCAGGAAGCAAAACCCAGCACTGAATTCGCCTGGAGCAAGGGTGAGGACAGTCAGACGGCCAACCAGGAAGCTCTAGGGAGGGTGTAGGCTTCCCCGAAGGCAGGGGTGGAAAGGGCGGGGTAGGAGTGCCTCGGGGGCTCACTTACCCGGGTAGCCCACCGAGGGGTGCAGCAAGTCCATGCCCGATGTGGTCAGACTCAGCCCATTGACTGCATAAGGCGGTTGCTTAAGATAAGACATCATGCTAAGGTTGTTTGGAGGAGCAAAGTTGGCCCAAATCGGGTGGACCCAGCCAGAAGGTCTCTCTTCACTCCGGGTGCACAGATTCAGGGTCCTTGGTGGGTGGGTTTGGAATGGTAGAACTAGGCAAAGCAAACAAACAGATGCTGGTTTATTGCTTAGGAGGCAGCAGCTCTTCCACGTTCCACCACTAACTTTAAAAGAACCCGGTCTATGCAAGGCAGAGGCTTTTAAAAGACTTGCAGACAACCCCCCCCCCCCCCCAGCTGCTTTGAAACTATAGGGTTTGGAGAGAGACCAGATAAACCTGTCCTCCCCACCCCCTGCTCTAAACTTAAAAAAAAAAAAAAAAAGTACCAAGGAAAGCAATTACAATCTGCCTACCCTGAAGAACAAAACCCCAAGCCTTCAAATGCACACATTGCATTCCTAGCCCTACATTTGCATAGGACTCGTTGGCTGGCACTAGCTAATTGTCTCAAACAAAACTTGATTGGGGCCATTTGCAGAGACAAAGAACTCTTTGGCTAAATAAATAATGCTGATAACAAAGCCCATTGGTGAGAAACAAAGAAACAATTCAAGAAATCTACCTCTCCCCAGACTGTTGCCTTTCCAAGGCAGATTTTAATTATCTTAGCTTTTTACCACTTTCAGCTGCCACAAACCTAAAATGTCAGTGCATTTAACTTCTAAAATACCAAGTTGCTAATCGACAAACTTGAGAAAACTGCTCAGCCACTATTATTCCACATTTGAAGTCATTTCCAGTAATCATTTTCACCTAATTAGTAGTCTGGGTAATTAGATTTGGAGGTAAGTAACAGATTTATTGGGGTTTTGGAAAACCTTGATTATATGTGTCTAAAGAGCTAAAGCTAAACAAACAAGTATTTAACTTTTAATCGACACCCATTCAATATTTAAACTGCAAAAAAATACTGCAGAAAAAAAAAGTCAAGATTGGCACTGAGATTTACTAGAAATTCTGCAGTAAAGTTAGAATTCTATCCAATCACATAATGACAGGCCCCCCACATTTGCAAGTAGAGAGGGTGTGCATTTGTAGTGCAAGCTGCTTCCATGTTGATTTTGATGTGTGGAGGCTGTAGATCCTGCGGGAGGCAAATTTTCAGACATTGGGTCTCTTCAGCACTATAGCAGTTTCCTGTTAACTCTAACTGCCTTTTGCACATTTTACTTTTCAAGAAAGCAGACACATTAACATCCAAAGTTGTGAAACTGAACAGAATGTTTCCCTACCTTTTAAGTTTCCTACAATCCTGTAAGAAAGAGCTCAGGGAGGGGAAAGAAAGCAAGAAAAGGCAAAGTTATTTACTTTCTTCAGCTCAGTGTCTCTCACTCCTCCATGCAGAGAGATCCAAAAAGGATGTTAATATAGGCCGGCGGTTTGCAAGTCGGGCTTTTATTTTCCCAAAAGATGGCACTTAGCTGGCAAGAATCTCTACTTTGCAACTTTGACACTATGGGAGATTGCTTCAAAATGGCGGATACAAGATTAGAAGTTCCCTCTTACTTTTGCAAAGGTCCTATGAGTTTAAAGACTGGATTTTCATGTTTACTTTGTTTATGAGCTCTAGCTACAAAGTTCCACAAATGAAGCTTGGTTACAGAAACTTCCTCCTGATTTAAATTAGTAGCACCAAAACCAAAAACGCTTTTCCATCCTCAACTCAAATTTAATTTTATCAAAGTCCTTCTTGGAGGAATTTGTATTATATCATCAATAAAACTAATTTCGCTGCCCCTACAACAAAGATAGGATGTTTTCTATTTTTTCTTTTTAAGACAGTTATTGGAGGCTGTGAAAACAATATTGTCTTAATAAAAGTCGTTTATTTGAATAACCTGCAAGCTGGAGTTTGTGCTTACTTAATATAAACTTACTGTCGGAAAGTTCTGAACTACAGGGAAAACTTTAAAAATATCAGCTGTGTACATGAGATCTACAGAAGTGTTCTTAAATGCAAAGCCTTTACCCAGTTAGAAAAGCCTGACACAGCATACATCCAAGTAGCACATTCTGACATAAAACGCGGCAACAGAAAGCACCAGGGCAGATTTCTTTCTCAGAGTTCTTTTGCCCTCACGATCGCAAAAAGGCGAAAATTCCCGACTTAGACTGTTTTCACTTTTACCACTGAATCCATCTTTAAAAGAGAAAAAAAATCCAAAACTAAGATTCCAAGGAACCATCAACATCCAGGCTAGGTATGCACTCCCCAAAGAAGAGACCACGAACCCCTGGCATCTAACTTTCAGAGCCCTTGCTAGAACGCCTTCTCCCTCCCTAAGCAGAGAGCCCAGGAGAAAAAGCCATAGCTTCTCAAAAATAAAAGCCTCAGTATCACCGTCTGGACGGCCACCGGAGAATTCCTACCTAGAAGGAGGACAGCTTGGCGAACCCCCCGCAGCGGGTCGGCGCACTCACCTCCGGGCGCAAGTGACTAGGTCCGGCGTCCCTGCCCCGCGGCCCGGCCACCCGGCCACACCACCGCCCTACCGCCCCGCCGCCCCGCAGCCCCACAGTCCCGGCCCGCGCCGCCTTATATCTAACGGTCAATTCGTGCAATCTGTCGCTCCCCCGCCTCTCCCCACCCCCTCCGCCACCCTGGGTTGTTTTTTTTTTTTTTTTTCCCTTCCAAGGAGCCATCTACCAGTTGCTGTGTCCTCGCTCAATAATAATTACCTCGTCCGAGAATTAATTATAATAAATGTTTTCTTGATAAACTAACGAGATAATCCGAGGGGCACACGTCCCTTAATTACAGGCCGCAGTGCTCAACTCTGCTTCTCGTCCGGGTTGATTAATTTTCTGCATGATGGAAAGGAAACAAGACTACGCGGACTGGCGACTGGCCTGTGGCTCCGAAGACAACGAGGAGAAAGAAGAGAGAAAGAAGGAGAGATGTGGGCATCGCGGCAAACTGCCGGCGCCGGCCTCTCTCCGGTGCAAAGTTTCTGGCCTCAGGGAATCAAACTAGGCTACCACCCCGGAGGGAGGGACGGAGGGCGGGAGAAACGTGCCAAAAGGGTTGGCCTTGACTATGAATTATGGCGAGGAGAAAGGCCCAGTGATGGCCCAGTAAGGAGAGGGCTGGGTGTCTACCTTCCTTTGCAGGGAGGAGTTTCCTCTCCAACTCCTCTCTCGTGCTCAGAACTTTGGTGACTGGAAAAAGTTTCCAGGTGAGTTGGAGAAATCCTGATCCCTCGGATTTCCCCTCTAAGGTGGCGGCGAGAATTTCACGGAGCTCCGTCCCCGTCCCCTCCCCCCAATTAATCCCCCACTCCAGGGTCAGCACTGCCCGGCCTTCGGTCCCGGTATTCCCATATCCATCTGTAAAGGAGGGAAAAGGCAACTCGGTGGAGTTCTGGCCTGGGACTTGGGTTACAAGAAATGCATTCTGAGATCCAAGTACGATTTCAAGAGTCCTTGAAGATACCAAGACGAAGACTTCCTCGGAGTTTGCGGCACGACGCGTTGCCGAGGCCGGGTGCCCGCCGAGACCTCCGAGGGTGCTCGCTGGGCAGACCCAGAGCGGAGGCTGGGCCTCAGCGCACCGCGCAACCCCCACCCAGGCCCGGCCCGCCGCCCGGCTGTCCCCAGGCCTGGGAGGGGAGTGAGCGAGAGCGCCGGAGGGCCCGGCCGCTGCCTTGGGGCAAGATCGAGCGCGGGGCAGCCTTTTCCAAATTAAGGATTTCAGTTCCCGGCCCCGCCGCGGGCTCGGGCGGAGCTGGGGCCCCCGCAACCCCAAGCCTGCCCGCCCCAGGTGCGCACGGCGGAGGGAGCGGTGCTGCACCATCTCCAGCACAGTCACGTTGCAAAACGACTCTCGCGCACTCGCTCGGCCTGGTGACCCGGGACCGACCCAACCCTGGGGGGGCAGAGGAGCTGGTTTGCCCCTCCAGGTTTTTTGGCAAGGAGAGGAAAGTGCTGCTCCAAAAGCAAAGGAAGAGGCCTTTGGAAGAGGACGAGAACGGAGAGCGAACCTCGCTGAGCAGCTCCGGGCTGGGGAAGTGGGGCCGAAAAAGAGCGAGCCGCGACGAGAGCGCGGGCCCAAGAGAGGTCGGCTCTCCCCGCCTCCTGGGTTTTCACTCCGGCTTCCTCTGACACTCACTCAGGACTGGCCAAGGCTCGTGCGGCGGCGGACCCCGCCAGCCTACCTGTGCTCGAGCCAGACTTCCGGCGCGCCGGTCCTAGGAGGCGCCTATCTTATTATTTATTACTATCACCACCATCTATTCTTCTGGCTACATGTGCATCTTTTTTGTCTCGGACTCTGAATACGTCCTTGGGATCAATCCAGATGACCACATCTACGGGCCAAAACGCAAAGATCGCAGGGAGAAACCCAGAATGGGCGTTGACATAAAACAAAACCACAGCTGAAACCCCTTCGAAACACCCCACATTACACTCGCAGGGTTTCCATAATGTTGTACAGAAGTGGCGACCCCAGGAGCGCCCTCCCCGCCCTTACTTCCACCCCCGCCCACATTTGCAAATCAGATATTTTTCGCAGTAATCGTTATTCCACTTCAAACACTTCTAAGGGGGGAAAAATCCATCAACCGTAGAACTCCACGCTCACAGAGGTGCATCGGTCGGTCTATTGGTGGTACCGAGGAGATGGCAGACAGAGGACACGTATATATGGATATCGACAGACAAGACAGATGGACACTTACCTTACAGTCGCATGGGAGGTTAGGGAAAAAAAATCGAATTATCCTTCGAAATTCCAAATAGCCAGTTATCCTAAAAGAAATCAAAAGTACTGAGTTAGAAACCTTGCAGTCTTCACCCTTCCAGAAAAGTCAAACAACGAAAAAAAAAAAATTAAGCAACAGGAAATGAGGAAAGTAGCTCGAACTAGAAACACGCGTGGGCCTCTGCGATACATACAAAGTCGACGTGATGAGGGCTGCTCTAGCGATTTTTTATTTTTAATAACAGTGGAGGTTGAGTTGGAGCTGAGGTCGGTTCTGCTCTCAGGGAGATTTGCTGAGAAAGCGCCTCTCTGGCAACTTTTTGACGCAAACTCTCCAACCAATGGCAGGGAGAGAATGATTGACACATCTAAGCCAGAGGGAAAATAATAAAAACACACAACAGGGGGAGGAAAACAGGCCGCTGCTGCACGGGGGGACGAGCAGGCAACAAATCCAGGCCTCCGACATTACCAGAATGTTCTTCAAAGACACTGGGCTCTGCTTAAAATATACATTATGGACCGGAGCATGTGAACTAATTGTATAATTAAAATGATAGACAGGGAAGCCTCCCCCTGCCTTCTCCCTTTTCTTCACTTACTCCTTTCCCTCACTCCCCCCCCCCTTTTTTTTTGGTTTCGCTTCGTTTTAGGGAAGGGGGAAAAGGAAACCCATACGATGTAAGATGGAAAGATAAAATTATTTAAGTCCAAGCTGAAGAAGGGTGGGGAGGGAGGTTGACTGGGGTTACCGCATTCAAGGCTAGCTCTGAGTATGTGAAACAGGCAGAAGGCAAGTCAGACAGACGCTTAAAAAATGCTACTGTGCGTCTTAAACAAGGACAGACCACGCTGAGAGAGGGCCAAAAGAGTACGGGAGGCCTGGGAGAGAAAGACAGGCGATAGACAGATACACACGTCCAAGAATCAACTATTCTCCAAAACTGATTAAGCTCTTAACATTCACCCGGCTTCAGGGGATCCGCGCAGGGATTTTAGAGTTTGAGAAGCCCAAGGCAGGGTGTGAAGAGCACAAACTCAGGAATCTAACCCCAGAGCCGGTTGGGGAGGACACTGGAGCCAGGTCAGGTCTCCAGGGTGTGAGAGTCGGTCCGCTGGATACCGGGCGAGGGAGCGAAGGCTGAGGCCAACGGTGGAAACAGTTTCTGGGTTAAAACAAACGCCTCCGCGGCGGGGCCTGGAGCTAACTGAGCCCGCGCGCTCGGAACCCGGGGCTGGGAGCCGCCAGTCTGCTGAATGTTGGGACCGGGGAACCCGAGTCGGGAAAGGACAACCCCAACCCAACTGTTATGCCCTGAACAGAGAGCGGAACCAAAGCTTTCAAAAAGGATCTGAGTCCCTAGAAAAGCAGAAAAAGGTTTGGGAGAGGAGGGTGCCACAAATGGACGGGCTAAGGGTGTGGGGTGGGCTGGAGGTGAAAGCAGAAGACAGTTCCCTCGCAACTCCCAAAGCCGGAGAAGAAAAATAAAATCTCCTCCTAAATCGTACCCCCCCCCCTCCGCCCCACCTCCAACGACCACCATCGCCACGGCAAGTGGGCCCAAAGAAACAGCTCGCTGCTTTTAATTTGGGGACCTATGTTAATGAAGTTGGTAATTAATTCGTCGCTTTGTTGTCGGTTCTTATACTGTATGTGTAATCAAATGTGGCCGTCCTTGGGATTTACAGCAATTAACGAATTACGGGAGTGCGCACGGCAGCGAGCACTCTGCAGCCGGGCTGGGCTCCCGCTCCCGCTCCGCCGGGGTAGCGCGGTCGCGGTCGGCGCCGACCTCGCAGGTGTCCCTAGGGCTTTGGGCATCGGCGTCCCCACGAGTCCCCTAGCCGCCCGGGGTCTGCCCAGCTCCTCCCGGGCCCTCCGAAGAGTCTGAAGAGACCCGTTGGCTGTCGCGGTTCCCAGGAATCTTGACTTTCTGGGGGTCCGGGCTGGGGGGGAGGGTGAGTACGGACCTTTTTTTCTCACCCCGTCCCCACCGTACTGAAACACCTGGCGACCCCCCCCTTTAATTTGGGAGGGGGGGTACATGCCCCAGGGGGTCTGGTCCACGCTGCGCTTGTGGGGAGCACTTAGCCTGAGTCCAGATGCTTTCGGTGAAGGAAGAGCAAATCCATCCAGATCTCCTGAGCTAGAATCCCTTCCTACCCAGAAAAAAAAAAAAGAGGGAAAAAGGGACAAGTGTATCTTCCGTTTGATCACAGTGATATTGGAAGCAGCAAAGAATGAAAAAGAAAAATGGACGTTGTGGGACTAGAGGAAGGGAAGGGCCCGAGGGAGGCTTTTAGCACCGTGGGGGCGGGGTGGGGTGGAGAATTATCAGAACAAGCGCGTGTGATCTCCTCTAAGTGAAAATTTTTAGCTTGGGAGATCTAACCGCTGTGGCTGAGGTCAGGCATCGTGGGAAGCCCCTCAAGCCCGAAGTCTAGGCTTGCGATGTCCTCTCAGATGGTGGGGAGAAGACTCACTGAAAACGCCCTCCGCGTGCCCCCCCACCCCACCCCCCAATCTCGGGTTTGGTTCGACAGGGGCAGATTTCAGCGCCGTGGGGCGTGGGAGGACTTCTCCCCTTCCAGCGGCCGGAGCCGACAACTCCCGCGTCTCCTTTGCCCTCTGGTCTAATAACTTCACAGAAACGCGGGGCCAATAAAGCACGAGTTGGAAATGGACAGTGTTAAATAAACAAGGGTCTCTTTAAAATTCTCATCCACTTCAGATGTCTAAAGTAAGATTGGGATGATTTTGTCACGGTTTGGTAAATTTACCCCTTTAAGAGGCTTTCATAAATCCCAGAACACACCTTCAGCCAGATTTGAATATAGATTTAGGTTTTAAAACCCAGAAGCTGGAAACACCGCTTTATCAAAGAGAATTTCCCTTTAGCTTAGCAATGTGCTGAAGCTCTTAAAAGATTGGATCTGAGAGAGAGAGAGCGACAGAAAGGAGAAAGAGAACTAGAGACAGAGAGGCAGACGGGGACAAAAAAAAAAAAAAAAAAAAGACTTTCTTTTTCTTTCTAGAGGAATTCTGCCCAGACTCTGCAGCAGTTGGTAGCAAGCAAGCTTTCTCCTGGTGTCTCCTGGAAAAGTTGCAAAATTGCTCTTCACCTGTAAGAACATGCTCTTTATCTTCCAGTTTCTTCTTGTCAGTTTGGAAACTGCAGACAGCCGGGCTCAGGTACAGTCCCCACAAACCTACTCTAGGTCAGGACAAAAGCCACTGGCTTTGGGGGGAGGAGGGATTGGGCTGTTGTACTGAAAATCCTAGATGGCTTGATGGGAGAAAAAGACTCCTTGGATGAAAAAACTCTAACTCTTGATTTTCAGTAAGTCCTTGAACTTCCAATATGCCTACTATGTGGTCATTGTATTTGCTCAGTTCATGTTTAACTTTTGTGTGTGTGTGTGTGTGTGTGTCTTGTGTCTTTAAATTTGTTTTCCTATGCATCTGACTTATGATAGCATGCTTTGTGTTTTAAAATACTTCTATTAACAAGTGGGCAGTTCTTTAATTGTTACAAATACAATTATCTTTCTTTGAATAGGAGGTATAAGTAGTCTGAAATTAAAAAAAGAAGACCAATACACAAGGAATGAAATCATTTGTCAAACCTTGGTGCAGTTTCCAAAATATGGCTGATATTCATGTTTTAAAATCTAGATCTGGTGCAAGCTGGGCTTAGTTTCTCCACCCTGCATGCCATGCCAGTTTAAAATATTCCAAACTTTCCTCCAAGTTTATTAACTATGGTGGTGGTGGTGGGGGAAGCAAAAAAAAGGGGAGGAGAAAGGAGAGAGATTCAGAATTCTTCCAGGCTAATTAAAATAGAAGAAAAAAACCCATATTCCTGAGAACACAGCCTCTCAGGGGGAAGGAGCCAGTTCGACTCCCTGAATACTTACTTCTTCAGAAATATGAAGATTAATTTCCAATCTTTTCAGTGATTCAGCAGGCAGTGGGGAACCACATCATGCCTTAGAACTGCCACCATATTTAGAAAGATGTCATTTTTCATTAGGTTTTTAGATATGTCTTTATTAAAAACTTTGACAAGATTAACTTTAATTAATTTTTAAACGAGGGTTTAAAATTGGTGACGCTGGACGAATTTGGGGAGGAAGAAATATAAGGCCACAGATCACTTAGGAAATAAGCTGGGGTCACTCATTCCCTGCATTGCAGTTGCCTCAGAAAAGAGGGTAAGGGAGAAAGCAACAACTTCAAAGATAGGATTGTGCTGTCTTGATAAAAGAGTAGGAGGCAAATTCCAAATCAGGAAAGAGGAAAAGAGGGCCGTGTTATTCTGGAATGAAACGGATTAAGATTGTGTGACAAGTGCTAGATGTGGGGCTGTGAGACATTTATGAGCTGAGTGGGAGCTGGGAGCTGGGCGTCTGTCCTGGGCATGTGAAGACCAAGGGTGTGTGCAGAACAAGGTTAGGGTGGGGGATAGGAAGGGCTTGTGTGAGTGTGAGAGACAGAAAAGTGTGAGAGGTGTGGGTGTGTGTTGGGAGGGTGTGGATGGGAATGTGGATGGATTGATGAAGGGTGGTAGCTGTCAGTTTAAATAATTTTCATCTCCTGGTCCTGAAGTTTCCTTGAAATCAATTCTACTGCAGGCAGCAGCCTTGAGCTTACAGAGCTGATATAAAACAACCATTACAGTCCAATATCTTGCCTGTTTGCAAACTTCATTTAAAACTGGAGGAAAAAAGACCCGGGAATGGTTTTGTCAGAAAGGAAAAAAGAAGAAAAGAAAACCACAGTGAAGCTTTAAACTAGTTTGGATAAATCTTTAATCTTTTATTTGTAACCTTTTACAAGCTTTATTTCCCGTATATGAAAGCTTCTTTTATATGGCCACGACAGACTTTTCCTTTGGATTTTTAATTAGAGTCCATCAATTGTAGCCATATTTAAGAATCAATATAAAGTAATCCTTCGAGATGGGATAAGGTTTTAATCGAAAATCTAATTTCCCACTCTTTGCAGATCATTTTAAGGAGCTGGTTGATTAAAAAAAAAAAAGAGTTCAATTTTTAAAAGACGTAACACCTAAAACCTAGAAAAGATCATGCCTGGGGGGGGGGTGTAACTTAAGTGATGTTGCCTTACCGAGAAAAAGAGTCTGGCTATTGTGGGGAACTTTTTTCTTCTTTTTAGAAGAATTAGACTTATTTTTTCCTCGACCACTGTTCTCTAATGTGGTTCCTCAGAGCATTCACACTGAATGGAGAAAGAAAAAAAGGGTTTGTCTAAAACAGTATTTGACATGCAAAAGATACTAACTTAAATTTTTTTGTTAACAAAGAAAGCATAGATCTTGGCAGATCCATTTTATTGCAAGCTCCCAAATCCCCCAAATTAGAAAATGAATATTACACACTTCATTTTTGTTCATGGATACAAACCTTCCATTTTAATATCCAAGGAAATTTTTCCAACTCAGTTTTAAATTTCAACATTAAATTTTTGCAATATTTATTTCTTCACAGCAATAGGAAAAAAATGCTTATTACAAAGGCAAAGAATTTTAAACAGTTCTATTAGTCGTTAGTTTTCAATTTGTCTTTTTTTTTTTTAGAAGAAAAATGAAAGCAAGGAAGGAAGGAAACAAAAACTAATTTTAAGTGAACAGCCTAGACATGTTTTGCTCCTTAACTATTAAGCTGAGGTATTTGTTCAAAGATTGCACATTTATCGACATGTGCATAAGTCACTTTGAACACGCATCTCCGCTTTAGCTGAAGATCTGCAAATCTGCTCTAAACTAGAAAAAGATATCCAAAAAAGTTCATAGGCGTATGTTCAGATACCAGTGACTTGTTTTTATTGTTATATCTATTAGGTGTATTCCAAAAAAAAAAAAAAAACAAACCAAACTCATTGCACTTGTTTTTTAAAATCTGAGTGAAGCGGAGTTTGAACCTATTTGATAACCCAGGCTTTTATCTGCAGAAATTTTTACTTATTCTAAAATATGGTGTTTGGTGTAACATATGATGGCAACGATTTTAGAGAAACTCTTATTTCTCTGTAATCGTGACTAATAAGAACCTGGGATTTTGCATTATTTAAAAAAATGTGGAAATATAATGCATCTTCATTAGGAAAATTGACTGCTGCGCCCACGACAGTTCCTAATTGAAAAGGCAACCTATTTTAATGGTGTGGTTGAGAAGAAGATTACATACTTTATCCAAACACAAAGACAATTAATAATGAAAAGCAGGCTGCTGCCATTAACTCTAATGCAGTTGCGTCAATGTCAGTGAAAAGCGCTCATACCTGAGATACGTGGTGATAACTCCCCGGCTCCCTCCTTCCCCAGTTCACCCACGCGTTAATTTGGGGTTCATAATGTGCAAGCGCCAGGCTCGGCTGAGATCAGGTGGGCTAGTTTCGGGTGAACGCGGCGCAGGACCCGACGTCCCAGCCCCTTAGGTCGCACTGTCCCAGGCAGCGCCGTCTGGCCCAAGGCGCCCGAGCTGCGGGTCTCTGCGGAAAAACTCTCTCCTGCCTGCAAGTAGAGCGGGACCCGGCGGCCACGGCCCGGCGCGCCGGAGGACTTTTGGACTCAGGGCCACCTGGGACGTTTCGAGAAGTTTACCAAAAGGGAACGGACTGTATTGGAGACTCACAGAAGTCTTGGGGGGGGGGGGGAGAGTCATATAAATCGAGACTATGATCCGGGCATGGTGGCTCGTGCCTGTAAGCTTCAGCCTATGAAGCGG
>PVHY01002885.1:0-110408 GCA_004024945.1 Uropsilus gracilis | reverse complement strand
ATTGTGTTCTTTCAGTGCCTCCTCCTTTCTGGCCGGCTGCTCTGGCCCATCTTCTGTCATATTTTGCTCTTTCTTTGTTTTGTAGTTCTGGTTGTTGACCTTGCGAGCGTTTCTCCTGGCCAAAGTTTGTGCACCCATTTTTTTGATGGAGACACGTCCTGGCAGATGGTTGGTCCTGTTCGTCGTGGGGCCACTGCCTGTCTCTGTGGCTTTCCTCACCCCCTAAGGTGGGAGGGTCCTTTGATCATGCTGAAGGCATCTCTGAACAGGAAATTCCGTTCCCATCGCTGTAGATCCCAGTGGTTGTATTTCTGAGTTACTTCATCTCTATAATCAGTCTTATAGTCCTGGGTCCCAGGAATCTGACATGTTCGTTGTTCCGGAATACTTGTTTTTCACCTCTGTATTCGTGTGCGACTGCCGTTGAATCGCTGATTTAGTTGCTTCTGGTGAGGGTTGACTGGATTTGAAGAAGACCAGAGAGAATGATCCCTACCACCCACTACCCGCCCCAGCCCACCCTCCCCTGCCCCCCACCTGCCTGCACATCCAGCAGCATGGCTTAACCAGGAGTGTGGACGGGGCTACCCACACCTTCCCCAGCCACCTCGTAGCACGGTGACCAAGGGGCACCCCCAGCCTCTCCCTCCCTACCTTGCTTTCCCCAAACCCTGAAAGGAGCACAGCAGGCTGGACAGCTGGGGGCTCATTGTCTGGCAGCATGGCTGAACTGGACATGTGGGCCCAGACTCTGAATTTAAATTGTCCATATTCATCCCTATCTCTGCCACATAGTAGTCTAGACCTTGGGCAGTTTGCTTCTGTTCCCCCTGTACAGTAAATGCGTTTGTCAGGCATTTTCCTCTCTGATATTTTCCTCGTTTTCTTCTATGACAAGCACCTGTGGTATTGTGCCCTGCCCGTGATTGTACTACCTGGCCCAGTGGGTGTTCACATATGTGTGGGGGCACACCTGGACATGGGAGGAAAGGATAAAAGGACAATGTGACCCTGGGGTGAAAGAGCATGTATGAGGAAGCCAAGAGCAAGCAAGCCTAGAGAAGGAGTGTGAAGTGTTCTGCAGGAATGGGGAGCTCGCCGGCCTCCTAGCCCCCTTCCCCAGTCTGGCCCGCCCTGCCCTGTCCTGCCTGGTGTGTCTGTGTAACTGCTAAAGCTGATGAAGAACCTACTAAGTGCAAATGCATGCTTGCACTACAGTTGGTGTCGCCCCTTAGTCGTGCCTACCCCACAGATAGATTTGAGCAAAAATTGATCATGGGTACAGCTCATTCAGCATTCAACCTGGTATGCTGTACGTGTTCAATAAGCCTTGGATGCTGACATGTTGTCTAACTTAAGGGGAACTTTGAGAATCCTTGAAATCCCAAACATCTTCTCTCCCCAAAAGCCATGCATATCCTTTTAGGAGTCAGTTCATGTGTCATTTCACCCAGGAAACTTTCCAAGTTTCATCCAGCATTCTGTCTATCAGACTACACACCTTGGTAGAGGAGATCACTTCACACTACGTTGCAGTCCATATTTAATGGATGTTTTCCAGCTTATGCCAAGTGCACTTTGAGGACAGAACCTCTTTTCATGTCTCTGGCCTTCAGTGTGTTTACAGTACTGGCTCTTGCCCCACCCCTGCAAAGCCCCACCCCTGCAAAGCAATGCCCTGCCCCACAGAGCATTTTGGGGACTCTAACAGTGCCACTCTGGGGAGTAGCAAGGCCTTGTTAAGTTCTGTGGACACACTTGTCTCCCGTAGGGCGTTACCTCTCCTACCCACAAAGGTGATCCCCTATATATGGCACCACTGAAACACGCTAACAAACTAAGTAGTGGTTCTTGAACATGTGGAAAGGAGTCACCTTTCCCTGTATTTTGCTGTGTTCTAGGATTTCCAAAAATGGTGATAGAATAGAGATTCTATCTATGGACAAATGAGAGCAGTATACCTTGGGTGGTGGCAACACAAGGGAATTTTCTAGAAAGAATTACAAAGAATAAAACGGACTGAAAGTTGATGTGCTTTTTACTGTCACTGGTTATGCTAACAATGATGAACGACTCCACCCTGAAATGCATCTTTAATTGATCTGTGTGATAAACAAGAATTCAAATTTCATTAGTAATGATGATAATAAGAAGAAAACTAATGGCAATAATCACACAGACTTCAAATGCAAGTTCCATCACAAATCCTTCAAGAAACACAGTATTCTACCTGTGCTAATTCAGGAAACTTCCAATAAAGCAGTAAGTCTCCAGACACACATAATTTCATTCGAGGAATAAGCAGTTGTGTGCTATCAGTTGAGTTTTCTTTATGGGCTGTGTGTCTTTAGTCCTCAGAATATCGTACCTTCCCACATTAAGCCTGCATGGTGCTTGTGAAGATGAAGAGATCAGTTATGTCATTCTCTAGGAACACTTGTGTTTGGCATTTAAAATCAATGAAATGAAGTGTAAATTGGGAGACTTTCTTGGTGAGGGAAAATTTCAGTTCAGCTAGTACCTAGTTTTTTTTTTAGAATTATTTCTCAATTTAAGAATGAATCAGAAAGTAGCATTTTCATATGATAATTAAAAAACATGTTGCATTCACAAGGGATTGGTTCCAGGTGCCAAACAGAGGTTTACCATGAAAAGTAGTGCCCCTGAATGGTGGCACTTGGCAAGGAAAGACACTTCAGCTACGTCTGAAAATGCATGGTGGGTGAGTGAAGTGGGTTCACATACGGTGAACGGTTGTACTCCCTCAATGATAGAGTTGTGTCAATGAATAAAAAATGAATAATTGACAAGATCCATAGCACAGCATGAACGAACATCAGAGAGGGGCTTCAAATAACAGTCAAGTGGAAACCTGCCACAGGAAACCAAGCCACAGGAAAAAGACCTTTTAAAATGTGGCTTCTGCCAGTCATGTTACCCTAGGTTCGTCCACCCGTGAGGAGCATTTGCCACTCGAAAGCACTTTAAATAACAGGGTTTTATTTACCAGGGAGATTAACCAGGAAAACTAAAAGTCCTCACCTCACCGTCACAAGCGGCCAGTTATCTTAACCCAGTCATCATTTTCAGTCCCAAAGTCTCAAAGATACATGTCCAAGATGGTGCCCTTTGTCCCTCCCAACCTGAGGCAGACAGTGCAAAGTCCAGTTTTTTTTCTCCAACGTCTACTCTTTGCTTCTTCTCCAGTGTTCTGAGCTGTTCTGCTTCTTGAGGAATCTTGAAATTTCTTGCACAATTGCTGATGCACAAATCAGCTTTCCAAATCCCTGGTCATCTCCAGGTACCAGCTCACTATGCCACCTTGCTGCAGTGCCACACTCTCCACACTGGCTACTCTTCTGCCAGTCACCATGGGTCCTTGCCACCTTCAGCTTACTTTCTCAGGGGGCTTCCCCTGGCAGGCCACATTGACCTGTTCTCTCAGTCCTCCATTCTCATCTCCTTCCTTCCTCTTTTTTTTTTTCTCTTCTCTCCTCCCTTTTTATCTGCCTTTTGGCACTTCTCACTTCTTGAGGGTCTTTCAGACCCCACCTACCAGGATACTTTGGCACCAATACCATTTTTTTCAACTACATCACTACCCTATATCAATATCTCAATATTGGTTCTCAACTCATAACACATGCTCTCACTAATGGGCGCTATTTAGAATTGAGGAAAGGGTGGAGACCTCGAGGACATTTCTGTCATTTCTGCCCCATTATTATGGACATCTAAAACACTGTGACTATAAACTGTACTCATTGTAAAAAAAAAAAAGGTATGATGGAAAAATGAAAACTCTACCCTCAGTACAGAATATATGCCACATGTCTGTTATGGCCAAATATATTACTGAACTCTTATCTCATAAAATACATCCTAAGACCAAAGCACAGACCAGAGGCAACAAAGCCCAAGCTTTGTGGAGCTATAAATCAAACCTCAGTTTCTGGGTCAAGCTCGGGCTGCTCCGGGCTCTCCTCCATCCCCAAGGCCGCCCAGGCTCAGAGAGCAAAGACTCCAGAGAAGCCTGCTCTGCCAGTTCTTCCAGTGCACAGCCATGTGGGCACGCAGCCATCCAGGCTACAGAGGCTCAAGCTGGGACCCTTCACCTCAGGGAGCAGGTCAAGTATCGGGCCGGCAGAGAGCAGAGCCTGCTCATGTGCAACAGGTAAACAGAAGATGCAAATGAAACCACCGGGGCGATTGCATGAGCCACATCTGTTTTCCTCTTTGCTGGAGGGGGCAAGGGAAAGAGGGTGGCTGGTGTCTGGGAGGTCAGGCCAGGGGAGATGGGGGTGCTGAGTCCTAGGGCAGCTGGGGCTCATCTGGGCCAGGCTGGAGTCTGAGTGGGGTCGAGCTTCCCGCTCCGCCTGAGTCAGTTGAGCAACAAGGAAAGTCCCTTTGTTGTCGCTGTTCTGTTTCCATAGCACATTGGGTTTCATGCTCTGCGACCATTAATTATTGATTCCACGAGTCACTCTGGAGAGATGCGACAGACTAGAAACATGCAGAGCAGGATCGAGGGCCTCACCAGGTCTCTGGAGCGCTTGCAGGAAAGTGAAGACAAAGGGCCTGATGGTTTCCATTTCTGTGCTGGCTCCCCAGGGCCCTTTCCAGCTCCGCCTGAAGATGCCCTATCTTCCTGCAGCCATTCAGAATGCTGAATCCACTCATTTATACTTAATCATAATTGGAGATTTTCAGGAAAAATGGCTTAGGCCTTTAGAAACTAATTGAAAAGGGTTTAAGAAAAGAAGCAGCTAAATATTGAATGCTGAGTCTGGCCTTAAGTTCCTCTTCTTGATCGAATGGTGACCAGGGAAGAAGTCAGAGGTTTTGATCCCACCACTGTAACCCCTAGAGCTATGCAGCATGTTGCTGAATCATTGGTCAAACAGCCATGGAGGACTGCTTAGGGCAGATCTCCAGGGAGAAGCGTGAAAGTGGTGGACCTTCCAGTGGTCATAGAACCACCGACTCCCTCCAGGTGCAGCCTGAAACCCCACACGGTCTTCAGGGTTCCGAGGAGGCCCACAGAGCACCTCGGGGTCTTGGTAAAAACACTTTGGCCACCACCCACCTCAGACCTTCAAACCAGGCAAGAACAAATCTAAGGAAAGGTTGCAAGCAGGGCTTATGCTGCATCTTCTTCTGAAAGGCCACTATGGTAAACCCATCCCTGATTAATCTCTACTTCCCCAGTCAGCTCCACACATTCAGGACATCCAGGTTCCCATTCTCACACTGGGTTTCCCCCCCTCTGTGCCCTGTCATCGCCTAACCTGGTGCAACCTCCCAGCTCTTCTCTCCCTCTCAAATCTTTCACTCCTTTAATTGGAATGTACAGTCATATCCATCTCTCATCAGCCAGCCAAGTCCCTTTGCTCACATTTCCTGGAGGCAGGTCTTCTTTGCTCTTTCTCTAACAGGGATCCAATGTTTTTCCTCAAACCCTCACCAACCATGGCAGTGTTGTTCTTCTGTTCTCCATCCTCTAGATCCTGTTCATGATCTTTGCCTTCATCTCCTTGGTCAGAATCTGCACAGTTTTTCCTCAATTCCTTTTTCTTAAAACATGAGACTGCTTTACGCCTTATCTGCCAGGTGGCACGATCCACCTCCCTCTTTAGACTCACATAGCATTTGTGTCCAACCACGTACTCACGGGAGAAGCTAGTGCTCAGCTCGCTACCCTTGTTGCCAGGATCAATCTTGTCCCTGTCATCACTCTCGGCACTTTCAACACCTAACAAAACAATCCACCATCGTGCTAGCCTCCTACTTCCGGCAAGCTTTCCTTCAGTTCTCCTCAGTCACCAACTCTGGTGATTTGGACAACCTAGGCTTGGGATGGGAAAGCTATGCTGTGTCACTCTCTCTATCTTGATTTTAAATATCTTCTCTCATGGTCAGTTCAGTCTTCTTAGCTCACATTGGAACACACTGAAACCACCTACTTCCACAATTCTTTGATCATCAACCAGTTCACTGACTTTTACTAGCAGGCCTATCAATTTCCCGATTGAGCTCAGATTCCTCCAAACTCAGATTCCACAGATCGCAGGCTTTGTGTGATTCAAATCAGAAAGAGACCAGGTAGTTCTCACTCAGTCTGTCTGGTAAAGTTATCTTCAAGATCCCAGTCATTCTGTTTTTGGTAAAATGGTGCTGTGAATGAAATAAGATTTTTATAAAAAGCAATATAAATATTTAATAAGCATTATAAAAAATGATTGCTATACCCAAACAAATGTGTTTCCACATGTGTTGCTGAGATGGTCAAATTGCTGAGATATACAATAATTATTTAAAAATTTTTTAAATCCATAGGCATTGTAAATCTTAGCTCTTCTCAGTATTGTTGCACAATTCTATGAGTTCCTTAAACTAAAGAGTCATATCGTGGTTGAAGCAATGTTATTTTCTATATTTTTAATTATAGTCATTGAGGTAACATTGGTTTACCACACTGTCTATGATTATTCGGGTGACAGGCCCACACCTCTCAGTTGTATTTTTTTTTAAATATAAAGACAGAAAATGTCAAAATAAATCAAAATAGGTAAAGTCTTTTTTAAAAGTTTCAGCCAGGACTAGAGGTATCTGTAGGTTTGATTGGTCCTGGAAGGACTGTTCCAAGATAGCACATTCACTTGACTGTTAGCAGTAGTCTTCAGTCCCTCATTGTGTGTGTCTCTCCCTGGGGCTATTTGAGTGTCTTCAAAACATAGCTGGCTGGCTTCTCCCAGAGGTCAGAATCCAAGAGCAAGTGTAAGCAAAAATCAACAATCTCTTTTAAATTGGCATAATCTTAGAAATGACTCTCTCATATCATCACCATATTCCGTTAGAAAACCAGTCACTAAATCCAGAGAACACTCAAAAAGATGAAAATTATACTCTACCTTTAAAATCAGGAGAGTTTGGTGTAGCATGGAACATGAGAGGGAGAAGGGGAGAAAATGGGACTGGGAGAGGCACAAAAGACTAAGACACTGATTCATGGAAGATAAGGTAGTAAGAGAACCCCAGGGTAGATAATGATGTAAAATAAAACAAATGAAAAAAAAATCAGGAGAGGCAGAGTTTATACATGTTTAGAACCACTGTATTCATACAGAGCTGAGGAAATGGATATGTATGTAGGACAAATAAGCTACTTGTGGCCACACGGTCTCACACAGGACAGGATTGTTTCTTGCCTTCTGTAAACTTCTGGTTACCAGGAGGTAACTCAGAAACCCAACATCCTCCCATTGAATGATTCCACCACCTTCAATACAATGCACCCAAGGTTGACATCTGCATCTGCTTACAGCTCTGAAAGGAACAAGAACATGGAAATTCAAAGAAGGAAGGTATCTAATGGTCAGTCCTAGGAGCAATTTAACATCTATTGCTTATGCATATTCACTGACTTGAACTCAGTCATGAAGCACAATTTCCTACAAGGGCTTGCAAAATGCAATCTGGCTGTGTGTTCAGGAGGAAGAAGACCTAGTCCTGGTAAGACTTTCGTGGTCTCTGCCACACACAAGCCCTGTGTTCACACTGTAGCTGCTGGGATGTGACAGTGGCATATATGTGTTAGCTGACTAACATGTGGCAGATGAAGGAGCAGGTAGAATCATGGACTTCTCCCACAATTAGAATGCTTGTAGCTCCTTAGGATATAATGACAAAACCACACTATCTTCAAGTTGTTTGCATCTTTTTTTGTTTGGTCGATGGATTGACTTCCTTGTTTGATTGAAACCACCACTCGATACACATCTTCATTCAATTGTCCCTCTCAAAATAGTTTTTTAGTCCTTCTTATCTATCGTTGCATAGTTACAAATAAGACATCTTCATAGTATGGACACACAATTCAACTGGACCTTTATTTTAGAATTCTCTAAACAATAGACCCAACCAATCTCCCACTCCACATATGGAACCAAAAATGCTTATGGGCAAAGACTATGAATCTATACTGATTCTGTTTGTTCAAGAGTTAAGCACCCCAAAAGTCCCTGGAGGTATTTCTTAGGTTTGTCAGGGGTGGTAGCATGTCACATGTACTCAGCAACAATTGTGCTTCTACTTCAGTTATCCAGCAACTTATCAAGGCACCTGGCTACTGATGAGAAGCCAGAGGTCCCAGGACAAATGTCCCACCTTGCTCAGCATGGAAGCTGAGGACACTGGACTAGAGTCTAACTCAGTATTTGAATCCTGACTTCTGAAGAGCTCATGAACGAATATACTTAACTTTCATGCTTTATCGGTTCCTCTGGCTGAGCCAGGATGTTAGATACTAATCCATTTATTTCTATATCTTTACAGTTCTTATATTCCCGTTAGAAACTCCAAGATCAAGCCAATCCAAATAAAACAAAGGCCTTAATTCAACTAAGAATACAAATCGAGTATCTGGGCCTGTTTAACTAAGAGTGATCTGCCAACATTCTCATGAATCAATTGTAGAATTTCTCTAAAAGACATAGAGAAACAAATCTTCAAAACAAGATTTTACTATCACTTTAAAAATTCAATCTTAAAATTTCCTTTCAGAGAGAAGTTATCAAAAAATTCTCTCTATTCGATTAGGTTTTCATGAATCATTGATCTTCCCCATAAATGAACTCACCCCACAGTGTTTGTGATTGCTTTTGTTAGCAAATATTTTACAAAGAGGGCATTTGTTTCAGAAATAAGCATTTAATTTGGATGAATTTTAATAGCCACCAAGCTTGATTCTGATGAAAATGTTTACTAGGAGCTTCTCTGCTTTGGAGCCATTTGTCTCTATTATTTTGACAGAAACCGAATTTGGTTGGTTGTTATTTGGGATGTAAAATGGTTTTGTAAGCATTTCAGCTTGATGCCCAGGCAGCAGTCACAATAATTCTTCTCCAAATAATTGGGATCCACAGTTTTTCTATTCATTACTTCAATAAGGAAAGGGAAGTTTAACCAATGTAAAGGATTTGTAAAACACTGTACCATTAAAGAAGAAAGAAAAATCTTAAATACATTGTAACAAAAGTTAGTAGACTGTAAATATTTTTGCAATATTTTGGGCAATCTTTTCTTGCTATAGATACTTGTTTACACAGTAAAGGAAAAGTCAAAAGAGAAAAGTAGATTGTCTCCTTTAGAATTAGGAACAGTACCTATTCTTGAATCCAACAGAACTTTGTTTTATGCTGTATGAGTTATACATCAGGTGGAAAAGTGAAGTGGAATTCCATGCCAACATATGAAACAACATAAAAGTGACTTATGTAATTAAATCATTTTTTAATCATCAAGATTGAAAATAAGAGAAAACAACTTCTGAAGAAGTCCAGGGTCAATCAGCTAAATAAACTAAACTCATTCCGTCAACTGGCATTGATTGGATTTTAGCAAGATGAAATTGACTTTGCTCCAACTCCACCCACTTCACAAACTAATTAAAAAAGCACATCAGCGACATCTTCAATCAGCTAAGGAAGATAAGTGGGCTTCAAAGCAATCAACTACAAAACTCTGTCAAGAATAGCAATCGATTCTCAAAGAACTTCGGAGAGCTTTCTGAAAGTTATTCGTGTCAATCAGAAAAACAAAATCTCACGGTCATGTGCTTTTAATTTGGGGGACCTTTTTGGACATTGTAGCTGACTAATAAGAAGGAAAATCACAGGTGAGCAGGACATGTATTTGCTTCCCATCTTGCTCAACTTCATCCACCGAAATTCCATCAGGCAAGAGTCATAACAATGCTAGGATCAGAAGGGCTTGAAGGGTCATTGAGCAAATCATTTAAAATGTCTAGAAATGTACAAGCTCTTATAGTCCTTAAATGAAATCAAGGATTATTAGATTACCTTTTGCAAGAAACCCTGACTGTGAATCAGTAAAAGTCCTTGCTTTGTGTGTGTCTCATTTTCTTTACCTTCTAAATACTACAGAACATTTTGTTCCATTTTGAATAGAGGAATGAATAGAGGAAGGCATTTGAATTCACTTGTTGCAAGACATTTTTTCTATGTGTTTTTTACTTCGAAGTACTGGAAATATAATTTCTTAATATACCCTGTGTAACATTTTAAGGTTTTGTTCTATTGACAAGCCTAAGTAAAAGATTAAAGGAAAATCTGGAAACAGAAATGACATTATCTTGCCACTTGGATGGAAAAGTACAAGATGGAAAAAAATGGAGAGTGTGGGAAAACAAAATAACCAGAATGACCCAAGAGACTATCCTTATTTAGCATGTTATATCTTTCGGTTAACTTAATTAATTGATATTCAGTGGTAATCTCTCTGTCTCTGTCTCCCACCACCACCCCCCAACCCTCCACAGACACACAGAATCTTCTTTATTTCTAGTTCAGGTCTTTAATTATAATTATTATTACTTTCTCTGTGTGAAAATATTTTAGACCTTTCAAGAAATGCCAATATCCTATGATAGGCCTGACCCAGAGATTTTGGGTTACATGGGGAGATAATTGAGAAACTGGGGGAAGAGGGAGCATTCACCAAACTTCAGAACAGGCGCCATTGTCAGCAAGGTCATGACTGTTCTAGATGTTACAGCAAACATTAGCGCTTGTCTGCCGAGTATTGGCGCTGTCACTCTTTTCTGTGTCTGGGCATCAGCATTTTGCTTTCAGAAGCTCATATGCAGGAATTGAGATCTTATTTATTTTTTTCCAACATTTTAAAGACATTTTATTATTCAAATAATATGAGATTAATGGACATTTTGAGAATAAGTGGGCACGCCTGACCTAATCACAATTTTCTGTATTTCCTTGGTTTTGCGCCTGACTTTGATTTAACACTTGACATCGTTCAGCCGTAAGTGTAAATACAATTTGTCTTCTTTTTTTAGTAATCATTTTGTTGTTTAAAATAGATACATATTTATGTATATATGTATGTGTATATATATATAATTCTATGTATATATGTACATATATAATTATGAATATGTTACATCATTGCATTTCCTGGGGTTCTCCCTCCATGCCATCACCCATCAACCTTCATCTCAATCTTCTTGTGCTCTTCCCTTCCCAGATTTCTCCCTATCCCTTCCCCCTCCCTCGCTGCCTACTTCAGCCCTGCTGTCAGCTTATTTTGACTTTTTCCTGACCTTTTATCTTTTGTTATTCTTATATCCATCTATATGTGAGACCATATGGTTTCTGTCTTTTCTGACTTATTTTGGCTAATATGATTCCCTCTAGGTCCAGCCATGTTATCACAAATGTGTCATATTTATCAGTTTTGATTGCAAAATAGTATTCCATTGTGTAAATATACCACATCTTTTTCAGGCATTCATCAATATTGGGGCATTTGGGTTGTTTCCATATCCTGGCTATTGTAAATAGTGCTGTGATCTGAGTACAGATGTCTTTTTGAATTAGTGTTTTGGTAGAATTGAGACATTTAAAGTAGTTGCTGAATTTTAGAGCTGAAAGATATTAAAGATAAGAAAACCCAAGTTCTGGTTTTAAAATACAGAACTGTGAGTGACTGTTAAACAACCACAGAGCTTTCTGTAGCATAGTTTAGCCTAGTTTCAGTCTAGTTGTGAACTTCACGGTTGTCTTTTACAACAACAGCAAGCAGAGCGTGCCCATTACATTAAGTAGATTTTCTTTCACATTGGTCCACAGCTGGGAGAAAATCAATTTCAGGCCATCAACCAGAGAATTAAAAGTCTTACTTAAGATGTGAAATGTTACTACTTCCCATGAAAACACAGATTTCCCTTGCATTCCACTCCACCATCAAGGTGTTTGGACACACATCAAGAATAGGCAACTTATCCCAAAAGAAATCCTGAAACAAAGGGAAAGCAATTGTTTCCTTGTTCTGTTCTGTAGAACTGCCACAGGAAATCCACCAGAAAACCACATTCCTCTCAGTTCTGATTCATTCTGTCAAGAGCATGAAGGTGTCACAGGAAAAACATCATCTTTGGTGACAGACAGATGGCACGAATCTCAGCATAATCATTTTATAAGAAGTTAAAACTTGGACAAAATGCTTAATTCATTCATTTCATGCTCGGTTTTATAGCATTAGCTGTAAAGTAGGAGTAATAAATAATACTTGCAACCTGGATGTTGTGGCAATTAAGTAGGAAATTTGTAGATAACTTGTAAGTCATCATCCTCACCTGCTTGTGGTTATAAAATAGTTTACTTTTCTCATTCAGACAACTATGATCTGAACTCTTTCAAGCCAACTCCCAGCAGGAAGCCTTCTTGACATTTCCTGAATCTTCTCCCCATTCCTGCCTCCATTGCAGCTGAGAAAAGATCTCTCAGGTTCTTCCCCTTGAGTTTTGATGCTGCTGACAATGCCTGGTCATAAGAGCAGCTGTTTTTCACTGTGGAGCCCACTCCTCCTCCCTAGCCATAGCAAGAACTCATTGCTCATCCAAATTCTCCACACCACAACTGGGAAAGGATTAGGGAGGATGAAGTTTTTCTGACTTAACTGAGGTTGAGGGGTACAGGGTACAGGGATAACTCACACCGGGTGACATCCCACATTCCCAAATTCTATCTGAGATTTCCTGATGAGACCAACTCCCAGTCCATTTTCAAACCTGCCTCCTCACTCAGGGCCTACAGATTCTCCCCACCTCAACACTCCTGAACCAAGAACTCAGGACCAACTCCATTTACCCACCTTACCTCATGGAAAAAAAGTTCTTTCCACTAATCCGAAGACCAACTCACATGCAACCTTAGAACTGTCTTCTTCCAAGATGAGTGAGAGTGGTAAATCCTCCAATGAGGGGAAAATGGCCACCTGTCCTGTATGGTCTGACTTGATGGCACATACAAAATTAATAGGATATTTCCCCAAATTTGGCCTTTTCAATCCTAAATAACACCCTTGTGAAGGTTACGCAGTTCAAGTGGTTAAGATCAGGCCAGTTTTTCTTTGTTAAAATATTTCTTCGAAAATGAAATGCCAAAAACATCACAAAGTACTCATTGCTTCTGCTAAGGACACACACACACACACACACACACACAGGATCTAGTAAAATAAAATGGGAGTGCTACATAAACAATCATAGCCTGAATCTAAAGATAAGAAAATGTCATGAAGCACCATTGGTCCTAGGCATGAAGAGATAAACATGAAAGAGAAACTATTCCTAACTACATCTAAGATTTGCTTGATCTTAGAGACCTATGGGGGAAACCAAATATCAGTAAGATTTATTGCTGCTATTAGGTTTTGAGTGGAGACTTTTGGATTTTCTATGTCATCTGCAAATAGCAATACTTTTCCTTTTCCCAAATAAGAGTTCTTTTATATCTTTCTCTTGTCTAATTGTTCTAACTTGGATTTCCAATAATATTTTGAATAGTACCAGTGATGGTAGATATGATACAATTCCACTCCTAGGTATCTATCTGTAGAATACAAAAGCACTACTTGGAAAAAATAGACGCACCCTTTTGATCATCACCGCACTATTTACAATAGACAAGTTATGGAACCAGCCTAAGTACTGAACAACAGATAGGTGGATTGAGAAGATGGAGTATATATAATTAATGGCATATTACTCAGAAAAGAAATACATGGAATTTATGACATAACATTGTAAGGGATTGCACTGAGTGAAAGAAGTTGCAAGGAGAAAGACAAACACCAGATGCTTTCAGTCATATGTGAAGAGTGATAAAACAGAACTAAGGAATAGAGAAAACTGAAACAAGTCCTAGAAATATAATCACAGAAGTGAGGCTACCAGTGAGGAAGAGGATGGGGGGGACAAAATAAGAAGAGCCAAGTAGACTATGGTGGAAGATTATAGGTGCTTTGGGGGAGATATGGTGGGTGTAACATACATCTGAAGAGGTGTGAAACTATAATCCTTAATGAAATACAGTATATAAAACTAAGTTGCTTCATTCCAAAAATGCAGTATTCAAAAAAACTAAAAAGAAAAATCAATAAGTACTCTGCATTGTGACAATCACTCATAACAATGTAAGTTCAGTGATGAGTGAATCGTTGAGATGAAGTTGAAAAGAGCTTCCCACTAGTTTCTAACTCGGGGTCCTGAGGGATGTATAGGTATTAATTGGGTGATATGGTCTAGACAAAGAGCACACATCATATTTAAAGATCTGAGGCATAAAAAGGTTTGAAAAAATTTAAGTAAAGACCTTTGAACCATGGAAAAGTGACATTTGTATTCTAACTCAGGTATTTTGAGTGGATTGAAAATAGCAAAAGTAATTTCTTGGTAGAGGCAGATGAGTTGATTGAGCTTAGCTCACTGAGTACTTAGCATGGTGCTCAGTGCTTGGTTCAAGCTCTGTGAATGTTAGCTTTCGTCTTCATGCAGAATGTTGCAGACCCTGGGGAAATATGTTTTTGATAATGAGAGGCAAAATATAGGTCAAACCAATTTAAACAGTAAAGAAAATCTTTGGACTTGTGATACGAAAAGTACTGAAGTAAGTCAAGCTTTCAGCATGGTTCAGTCAGAGATACGGTCAGTGGAAATCTAGTAAATGTTTAACAACCAGTTCTGGAGGGAGACATTGGAGGACCAGAAAGAAGCAGAAAGGAAGAAAAGAGTAGGGGAAAAGGAAGAGGCTGCCCTGGTTTTTAGTGTTTGCAGATTTCCAGGGTGTAAATCCTCCCAGGGTGACCAATTCCAGGCTGCCAACAC
The DNA here is from genome assembly GCA_004024945.1 of Uropsilus gracilis. Classification (NCBI taxonomy): domain Eukaryota; kingdom Metazoa; phylum Chordata; class Mammalia; order Eulipotyphla; family Talpidae; genus Uropsilus; species Uropsilus gracilis. The sequence continues at coordinate 95,704 of PVHY01002885.1, read as the reverse complement.
CAACTTAACCAACTCACAGGATTTCTGAGTTTAACAATCAGCTCTGGTGGGCTGGGTGAGACTGGGGCTTGAACACTGACTGGGCCCAACTCTGTTCCTTGGCAATTCTCTACACTGATGTGCGCAAACTTCACCCCAAATATAGTTTTTGTCATGGCCCAGAATGGTGCCGAAAGAAATTGTTCATAGTAGGGTGATAGGGAGTGAGGATTCTAGAGAAGTGCTCCCCACACCGTGGACAAGAAGTCATGTCTTTCATCTGATTGGACTTCCTCAGCACCAGTCACTGTACCAAAGCTTTATTGAGATTCTGATCCAGTAAGGCAATGATAGTGGAGAGATAGGTCATTCCCACTGAAATGACAGAAAGGGAAGATGTTGTCTTTAACGAGCTGTTAGTTTCTGTTGGAAAAGGAAGCAAGGGGGAGTGGAAGTTAGGTGAGTTACTAGCTAATGCCCAAGACACAGGCTGGAGATTTGATAACATGATGAAGGAGGCAAGACCAAGGCGGGGGGTGGGGGGCAGATTGCTGAAGAAGTAGTATTCCAACATCAGATGCCAACCCATAGTGACAAAGCAACCACTGGCATTGTGACTGATTGCATGAGGAGAAAATATGTACTATGTTAGCCCAGTTTGAACTTCAGATATTTTATCAGTAGCCAGTACCTAAGTAATAAAGGGGCAATTTTATAAGGATTCTTCTCATTTGCTTTGATTCTCTAAGTTCCTGGCCATTTTGAGAGGACAAAATGAACTCAGCTAAATCTTAACTGAATGGTAAATGAGGTGGTGATTCTTTCATGTCATCTACAAGATAATGCATAAGCAAGAAGAATCTATAGGGCAATTAGTCACCTGCGATATTCTAATATTTCAATAATTCACAGGAATAGATTCCAAGCGATTTAAAGAATAAGGACTCTATTAATTACAATGCTTTTTTGTCCATGTGGGGGAAAAAAGTGCATGTATGTCTTGCTTTTTCTATCAAGAATTTCTTGAACTTCTTTGCAACTTTTCAGGCCCTCACATTTGCCTCTGGCTGATTTTAAATTATGCTAATTGGAAGAGGGAAAAATGCTGGTAATGGAATAAAATGGAATTCTATTTCTTATAGCATCTGGTGCAATCTGAGCCATTAAAAAGTGCATCTTATGGAATAGAGATCTGAATAAGCAATGCCAGTCTGATTACAAACAACATGGGTCTCATTAGAATACGTCAATCTGATTGCTAGGTAGTGATACACTGCAGATTACGAGGCCATAATTGCCTCTTACATATTATGTGTATAATATATAGTTTCTCTGGGTGTATGTTAAAGCCACTTTCTCTCATGGCTATCTTTTCCAACTCTACACAAAGCAATGTCTATGTTCTACTAAGTTGATTTTAACTGGGTCCTTAGGTCCTAATTCTATTTTCTTCTAAGTATTCATCAAGTTTTCTGCAGCAGTGCTGTAAACAAAGAATTATGTCCAGGGCTATTGCCAGAAACAAGATATGCCAGGGGTCTATTACCCATTTGACGGGGAGCAGTCAGGGGCTAAAGGCACTTCCTCCTAAGGGAAAGGGTAAAATGACTGAGGCCAAAGACCTCCATATTGCTGCAAGTATTAATTAGGTTGTTGATTTAAGTGTATGGTGTATTTTTTCATTGTCAAAATCCATTTGGTTCTTTGCTTTGACTCAAAGAATTCAGGCATCTTAGTCAAGGTTTTGATGTTGGCTAACACCGATCCGCTCATGATTTCAAACCTCTACTATGGACTCTGTAATCAGGGCCTGACGTTCATAGTTTCTATGGGTCCTATCTTGTCAACTGCAGCTCTGCAACCCATGTGTACCATCCTCAACCAGTACTGCAGTCACTGGACCAGTAAGGAAAAAAGGGTGGAGGCTCAAGCAGTGGCTACCCGAGAGAAATACATGGAAAATGCACTGTACTTGAGGAACACTGTGGACTAGGAGTCAGGGACTTGGAGTTAAAAGCTATGCAGCAGGGGTGAAGCCTTTCACCTCCCTCCCCTTCTATTTTCTTACCTGAAACTCCAAAGATTATATGTTCAAAATGTGTTCTGAGGAACTTTAGCCCCCTGGAGCTATTATAAGGGTTCCATTCCTAAATATAGTTGGAAAATGTGAGAACCTTTAATATTCCAAAGTGTCTGATGAATCTCCAGATGGGTGTAGCAGAAGCATCGCTATTTCTTGATGGTATTTGGTCACAGAGCCCTCTGCATCCACCTACCATCACTGAGTATCTCATCAGCCTGTTTTATTATCTAAGTTTTTAACCACTCTGCATCACTTTATATCTGGGCAATACTACTCATTCACATGATCTCAGTGGCACCTGTAGCTGTCATGCTCACAGTTCCTTATTTTCATAAAATATATCATGCTAAGATCTTGCAACAGCCTTGCAGAGTAAAGGCAGATACTCCCTTTTAAATGAATAAAGTGGGTTTCAGGGAGTTTAAGGGACCTGCCCAAGGTCACACAGTCAGCAAGTAACCCAGGTAGGATACACTGTAAGCCTCTATCCTTTTTAATTACGTCATCTCAGCCTCTACTTAACTGTATTTTCTTCTTGTTCTTGGACCCATTTTTTTGTGTTCTATTTGGTTAAAGTCTAGTCTCTCTGTTACAGACTGTCATTAAAGGAAAGAACAGCCTTTGAGAAGTTCTATCTGTGACTCTACCTACAACATGAAAATGGCAATTAAAGACAATCACTACTTCCTTCCCAGCATCTATCAGATGGTTGGACCTTCAAGGTAATTACTTATAATAGGTTACACAATACTGTTAGGGAGAAGCAGACTTTGAAAAATAAATTCTCACAAAACATACTATGGATGATGAACATTGCTTCACTGCAGCTTACCAGAAATAGCCAATCTAACATAAAGTCAAAAATAAACCACCTGGCAATGGAAAGGAAAAGCAGCATTTAGAAGAGCCCACTGAATATTTAAAAAATATATACCTGCTCACAATAGCATGTAGCCCCATCCTCAGTCTGAGATGCACCCATGTCAGAGATGATTTTATCAGGTAGGATGGAGAAGTTGGGCTCGCATGATATGCATGGGTTGTGTAGAGGTTACCAGCACATTGCTGGGGTTAAGCTGCTTGTTTTTAAATCCCAATTCTAGCACTTATAAGTGGGATGTTTCTGAACTGGTTGCCTAACAACCTATGCCTCACTGTCTCCATCCATAAAGTAGGCACAATAGTATTTGTCATAGATTGCTGTATTTAAGTAAGCATTGAGCTTAGTACATGTGTGGCATGTTCAAAAGTCTTTAAAGGAATGAAATGCCATAAATCTGGATTTTAGGTCCAATTCTTAGGATGCCTGTGGATGTCAAGGTCTTATCCAGGGGACAAATGCCAATGGACTGTTTGTGGGGTGTTGTGCTTCCTGGTTGTATCTTTACCCAGAGGAGAAATAGCTTCAAACCTCTTGATTGACATTAGGTCCTTTTCTGTGTTCCCACCTTTCTCCCTACTACTGGAGATTATCTAAGACAATTTAAATCCCAAAAAGCAGGTATTTTCTTTGTAAACATATGGTTGTGGCTAGAGAAAGTGCATAGATCCAGATGACGAAAGGAAAACGAATCCCTACTGTAGTATCTGCAAAGAAAAGATCAGAATGCAAGTAAAACAGGACTAAGCATCACTCTTGTTCCATCTCTGGAACATGGCCCAGCAGATAGCTAGCTCTGCAGGGGGTTGAGCAAAGTTTGCAGATGCTCTGGATTTTACTGGAAACTTTCCCTAAGCCCCCGCCCCTGAAATGTGTTGTTCCTCTACATGATCATCACTCACCAGTTCATAAGTCAAAGAAAAGAAAATCTGTGCTTCTCGTAGAAACTGAGTAGGAGTTCACAGCTTTAGCTATTCTTCCTATGGGAAAAAAAATAACATTTCCTTCCAAACACTAAATAGGACTACGCCATTTAGTTGGTTCTTGACCAATGAAATAAGGGTGGTAGAAACATAAGCTCTTCCCAAGCCTACTCATGAAGTCTTCAACATCATCTACTTTGTCATGGGGCAGTAGGCAGATGGAGAAGGGGAGGGAAGAAGCTTAGGTTTGCCTAGAACATTGCCAAATCCAGATCATCTGGTCCTTCATTGTTGTGATATGAGCTAGAAATAAACCTTTAGTGTGTTAAACATTCAGAATATGGGGTGATTTATTTTAGAAGCAATTATTCATTGCTGCAAATGATACAAAACTCCAAGATACTGCGCTGAAATCACTGCTCAGATTTCATGAAGCAATTTGGATGCCACTCTACAAGGTCATCCTAGAAAATGTAGAGAAAATGTTTTCCTGGTTGTTGTAACGAAGTGATGATGGCTAATACTGTGTGGACCAGAGTGGCCCTGGGTGCCCAAATGAACATTACCCTGGGTCTGTCTGTGAAGGTGCTTCTGGAGGAGATTAGCATTGGAGTCAGTGTACTCAGAGAATGTGGGTAGGTACCAATCTAAAACACACTGGGAAACGAGGACATTCTTCTTTTCCTTGCCTCCCAGTTGAGCCGGGATACCTCTTCTCCTGTCTTCCAAGTGGGATTTGTCACTAGCTGGGCAGGCTCTAGGAACATTGAAATGAGTAACACCATTGGCTTCCCTTGATCTCCAGCTTGCTGATTATGAGAACTCTCAATCTCCATAATTGTGTGAGCAAATTTTTCAAGAGTCTCGAATCCCCCTATTGATTGAAATTCTCTGGAGAATCCTGATAAATGCAATTTCCATCTTGCTAGACAAGTGGGGGAGAAAAGTCCAAATTTGGTCTATTTTATAGCAAATGTTATCCCCTACTCTTGCACATGAATGAAGCTAATCCTAGAGAGATGCTTAAGAAACACCAAATAATCAGATGCAAGAGATTGTTTCATTTTAAGGTCCATATTTTAAAATGTCCCTGCTGACACTAAGTACAGATCACACCCTAGATCCCTTAAGGGCTTGAGCTAATGAATTAGATCTTGTGTCTGTTTTTCAATTAGCAGGGGTTTAATCAATTTATATTTACCTAATAAAATAGTTATCATGGAGAGAGCATTCATCCTGAAAACTGTGGCCCTTAAAATTCCTGTAACCTATACCATTTTTGAAATTGATAGAATTTAGGAACTTTTTCCCATCAAAACACACGTTGGGGTAGGGCACAAGTGATTAAGATGTTTCACTAGTGATAGGTAGTGGGAGAACCCCGGGGTAGATAATGTGAAAAATACATGTATATAAATATATATACATAAAAAAATAAATAAGTACTTGTATTGTAAAAAACATACACACACGTATATACAATCATTAGAATTTGATCCATGTTTTAGGGATGTTCTCAGACCCCCTTGTTGAATCAATGTACCCTCAGGGTTGCAAGGATGTAGATTAGATGCCCCTGCTGGGAAGAGGGAATGGATCAGATTGATTGGATCAACAGGCAAGATGGAGAGGGTTCAGAACTGGGTATGTTAAGGAAGATAGCTTAAATCTCTAGAAGGTTCCATGTGAGAATGGTTGGGAATAGCTACTGTTTGTCGAGATCTGGCTAGACACTAGAGACTAACATGATATATGGAATCTTAAAAAAGCTCTTGGTATTGTTCTCATCATTCTGCCTACAAAGGAATGGGCACAGGGATATTATGAGACATTTCCTCGATTAACCAGCAATAAGTGATGGAGTTTGGATTCCAACCAAGTTCATGGTTTTTGTAACACTGGGATACAGGATGTCACAGACTCTCAGTCAGGTTTGCTAATGTGCCGTCCCTCAAAGGAAAGGATCATCTAGAAGTCAGTGCTTTTGGCCCTCTAAAATGTAGCAAAAATTGAGTCTACTACTAAAGTAGACTCAATTAAAACTGAAGATCTTGTATTATTTAATTAAATGACAACCAACAATTTAAAAGCCCCATACTTATAAAAATCAGCGAAAAGAAACAACTAGATTCCAGATTCATATACAGCAACTACTTTATTATTTTCAAATGCAAACTCTTTGCACTTAGTTTGCTATTTTACAATTTTACAAACTAGGTATAAAAGACCATAAATAAATGACATAAGTTATGTGTACCTAAGTTCATGAAGGGAAGAAAAATACCTTGACAAATTAAAACAAAATAGAAAAATCTATGTCTAACTCAAGATCATTCAAATTTTGGAACATGTATAAATCAAGCAATGTTCTGTTAATTTTTTTCAGTATGAACTAAATTATAATATGCCTTATACATTCTAATTTTAAACCACAGTCCTTGCATATTCCAACATACTTGGAGTGATACAAAAAATAAATGCACTCTTCAGTGTGTATCAATGCTTGATGTTGTTTGGAGAATGTTAAATAAGTGAAAATATTGCTTCTAGAACTTTCTTTACTGTTCAGAATTTCAGTTTCTTCAGACAAAGATTGAGGCTATACGCGTGTATGGATTAATACACATATCCTTCACAGATCAGACAAGCGGGCTCAAAACACACACACGAGCAGCGTGGTGAGCACACCTGTCTTAAAAATAACCGTTTTCAACACACCAGAACGTTTCATTCATAGGATTGTTAAAAATAATTCGGGGCCAGCGGACACATGGTGAAGCTACTTGGTTTGGAACAGCTGAATGCTGCCTTCGATCTGAGCACGAAGCGGCCTCTGGGCTGAGTGGGTCGCACTCACTCCCGGGCTGTGGCCCTGGAGTCGGCAGCCAGCCCTGACCGCTGGAGCAAGATGACCTGCTCAGAGATTCCACCTCACTTCTTTATACACATTTGTTCAGGCATCAATGCATAGGCACATCCCTTTAAAAATATATTAAAGTCCCCCAAATGGGGTGAATTAACTTTGTCACTCTGGCATAGTTATGAGAATACAATGCCATACACCCTGTCAGAATGTAATAAATATTTATTGAATTTCTCTACTGAATTCAACAACATAGTTTCAAATCTTTTTCCCCATTTTTCCCTGATTTGATAGCTTATATAAATGGCCACAGTGGCAGCGACCATTCCTCAGAATGACCAAGGCAGCCACTCAGATGATGAAAAAATGGCAGTTGTTGGCTGGAGTTTGGTATACCTACCCTATCAAAACTGAATCTTCACACACTGGACCTCAGCTTCTAGAAGGCGGATGTAACGTGCTCAAGGTCATACATTCTAGAAGGGCCCAAGTTAACCGCATGTTAGTAACTATAGGACATTCCGCATGAACTGGGAACCTGAAATCGCTTGAGGCATGTAATCCCAACTATGCCAACCTCAAGAGTCACTGGCATGTATTTTTCTGTGACATTGGGAGACAAAGTATTAATCCAGGACACAGCACCACAAAGCCGACACACGTCTATGTTCATCTCTGGAAGTTTATGAATTGCATATATTTGTTCGCATTCAACAAGTCCATGTATGCACGAAAACAAAGGCTACTTGTATTCCACTTGGGGTCACGAGACACATTCCATCCCCCCCTCTCTCTCCATCAAGGAACTGGTGGTCCAGGTGAGGCGCTCCATCAGAATCGTGATTTGGATGATGGCTCGTCACCTGAGCAGGTTTCTATTCTAAAATGACTTCACCACGGAGGTGACAATGCCTCTGTCCGAAGCTGTAGGATGACTCATTAAGGTTCGTGTGGCAGTTACAAAACACACTTCCAGATACAGGAGGTGGAACGTTTTCCGGGTTGGTCTTACCAAGGAGACAGGCACGGTCTCCGGCCCCACTAGCTCATGCGACTCTTCACCTCAGAAGTGGTGGAAAAACCAGAACCCTCAGGCGCAGCATTCCACAACATTCACAGGCAGTTCTAAGCATGAGGTTATCCACACACGCACACAACAGCCACACGCGTGTACACACACACACACTCACACCTATGTACACACATCAAAAGAGATAGTCAGCTCATATTTAGTCTAGGAAAAAAATATATTTGTATCACTGCAATGGCACACCCTGGGTAAAATGTTACTTCAGCAATGCATATCATAGGCAGCTCATGGGAACTGGCTTTTGCATGGTGAGTGGCACCTGACCTGGCGTCCATAGTAAAACCTGTAGCCTTTGGGCACCTGCTGCCACACCAACGCAGCAGTGACGTACAGGAAGGAGATAAGGAAATACAGATAAATAAAACCACGAGGAGTTTGGGAACAAGGGTTCTGCAGAATTGGTGCTTCGAGACAGTACATTCCTCAGTGCAACTGGAGAACAGAGACTGAAGTGTGGACGTTCGCTGTTGCTTTCACTGGGAATGGAAGGGGGGGGTTGAAAGTCACACTTTGATTCTTTTCAGGTGTGGGTGCTGTTTCATCAGTGTCTTTGCTCCAGAACTGGCATAGCAGAAGCAGAAGAAACACATCTCAAAGGAAGCTCGGAGGGTGTGTTCTGTATTCTTCCATGGGCTTTGTCTTCAACAGGAAGGGCTGTGAGGCCAAGATAGCAGAATCGACTCCCTGCAGAGAAAAGAACAAGGCATTAGACGAAACACCCATCCCAGCAGCCTGCCAGTCTTTACCAGAGAACTTGACTTGGCTCAGTAAGAAAGGCTCAGGGGGAAGACCGTGGATTCTAAGTATCCTCCTCCAAGAAATGACTCTAGTAACAACAAAACATTAACAGCTTAATTATAACAACTCTGAGAGAGCTGGTATTCTTATCTTCATGCTATGGACATGGACATTAGGAATAAAGAGGCTAAGCAACGTGCTCAAGGTCACACGTTAGGCATGAACAAACCTGGGGTTAGAACTCAGGTCATGCAAGTTTGCCAACTTGCTTCCACCACCATGGCAATAGCCGCTCTTAAAATGAAAATTCTGACCTGCAGTGCTTCAGGTTGTGCAAGATGAAGGGCTTAAGAGTTGGTAAAGGGATGTCAAAGGTAAACTGTACGCTGACAAAGCCCTAGATTCTAACTGCCAGATTTTCCAAAGAGGGAAGTTGTTTATCTTGGGAACAAATCTGGGAACATCACAATCCATCAACAGTGATGACTGAAAAAGAAAAGCCACTAATAAGGAAGAGTAGTATCTAATTAGAGAAAGATTCACATAATCCATAGGTAACAGGACAGAGAAGGTTTCTGGGACCAGGGACACAATAAGAGGTGTGGTCTGCCAGCTGAGAAGGTCCGAATGTCACTCCTCCCTCCCCACCCCTAGCTCCTCCTGCACTGCTGAGCTTGAAAACTGGTGTCAAGTGTAGAGCAGGAACTGAGACCAAAATGTCCCTTGACTTGTGTATATGCACGAGTTTGTATTGTGTGGAGATAACAAAAACTCAATTTCTTTGAGGTAAATGATCATTATATAAACTTATATTTAAAAGATCACATTTCCCTATTTGGAGAGAGAGAAATAAAGTTCTCTTTAAAATTATGTAGACAGAAATTACTCTGTAAGCAATTTAAATTATAAGTGAAAGGGCGTAACCACCGGTGCTTTTAAAAAGCTCCTTGTCAACATCATTCATTTTGACAATTATGGAAAAATAAAAGGGTTTAAATGGACATATTTGTTCCAACAACATCCCCTCTGGGAATCAGTAAGGCCAACAGATACAGAGGTTTCTCAGGCAGACATGCACTTCTATGAAAAGAAAGAACATGAATATGACCTTAAAGTTCTAAGGAACCGGCACCAGGCGGAGGATTCACTAGCTTTATTGCTGTGACACTGAGTGAGAAATTTGAAGACTTTGGAGAGTATATATGTGAAAATGACTGGATACTTGAAGTGAGAGGTGTGGAGATGTGAAAGGCTTCTATGAAGTTGATGCCAAAATGAATGGAGAAATATAAATCCCTTTACTCCTTTGACTTCAGACAGCACCTTTACCAGGGATCAGAAAGAGTGTCAAGGGGACCTTGATGAACTCTATGAACAAAGCATGGTCCCTTGAGCCAGCCATGAAGGCATCAAGACACCTCTGTTGGTGAGGTTCTCTATTGGTCTATTGGCCAGGAGAGCTCACTGGTCCATTTCATTCTTTCCACTGATAAAATGAGCCAATTCAGGAGTGATAGGTCTAGCACCATTTCAACAGATGCACGTTCATCCCCAAACGCGCATACATCCAGTTGATGAGGAAGTATCACCGCACAGCTTCCCAGCACTGAACTTCACCTCACCCCACTCAGGCATGTTGCAATAAACCATTTAGGTTCACAAGTAAGAGATGGGTGAGTAACGATTGGGAAATCTTGAGGGAAGAGTACACCTTTCTTCTGGGAAGTTCAGTATGTTCTGCAGAAGAATATTCCACACACTCCTACAATGCCATGCCTGAGGAGAGGTGTTATTATTAAAATATCATTGCCTGTAATTTACAGGTGGGGGAACTGAGCTCCAAAGAAACATGGGGGGAATTTCTCAGTGTCAACATTGCAGTTGCCTTTAGAATCCAGAGCTGGCTGGCTGGATGCCAGAGTCTGACTCCACACCCTGAGAAAGGATGTGACGTCCTATCTTCTTCACCGAGGCAGGGGAGCTAAGCCCTTTATTGCTATTGGGTGTTATTTTAGATACTTGGAAAATAACTTAGGAAGTTGTTTCATGGCCATTCCATTTGACCTCACCTGTGTGTAAACATTATGATCCCTAAACTTTTTATGAAATAAGATTTCATATTCCACATTTCATAGAGTCTTTGCCCAACTATTTCAGGTACAGAGCAGAACTGACAAGACTCCAGCACAGTAAACAGCATGAGCTAGTTGGGATACCTTAAAATAGACACACTGCTTTGAAATATTTTACATTGAGTATATTCAATGCTTAGGAAAACACTTCAGGCATTAAGTTGGTAACTAGAAGGAAGCAACACTTTTAATTATTCAAAGGATATTCTCTTGCAACTTACAAAGTATTGCCACACTGGTAACTGATTTGGACTGTGAAGATTGAAACAAAATTTCCCTTGGCTTTGCAGAAGACAAAAATATATTCATTTTTTAAAAGCCAGGGAAGGAAAGGAAGGAAAGGAAAGAAAGGAAGGAAGGAAAGGGAGGAAAGGAAGGAAAGGAAGGAAAGGAAGGGAAGGAAGGGGAGGAAGGGGGGAAGGGAAGGAAGGGAAGGAAGGAAGGAAGGAAGGAAGGAAGGAAGGAAGGAAGGAAGGAAGGAAGGAAGGAAGGAAGGAAGGAAGGAAGGGAGGAAGGAAGGAAGAGAAGGAAGAGAAGGAGGGAAGGAAGGAAATTTTAATACAAATATACAAATTTTCCAGACTTGAGCAAAAGTGGTAAAATTCATTACAGTAGTTTAAAAACCAAATCTTTCTGAATTGAAAAGCTTTTACAACTAATGCCATAAAAAGGTTTTTACTGAACTGTCATGATTTGACAGCATCAAATTTAACATTCTCTATAGGAAATAGCTTTTAGGATAAAGCCAAAGGGCTTAAAAACGTCACTAAAATCAGCTAAACTCTTTCCAAGGGACTAACAATGAAATTATTTTAAAAATTTAAATTTGTTCAGTCACCAACGAGAATGAACAGAGGCATTTCACTCACTCATTTCAAGAAGAAAATTCCAGAATTAAAATGAAGCATCTATGGTTAATGCAGATGAGAAACATCTTTTGCTGCTGGTTACTTTCTTATAATGAGGATGTCAAGATGAGGGTCACACCTGACCACTGACATCTAGGTAAAGCCTCCCCAGCTGTCTCTGTTTTGTAGGTACAGGGGCTACAAGAGCAGGAAAGAACCTAAAACTAGTGGAAAAGCACTTGCAGGTTTCTCAATGGAAGAAATATCCCCAAAGAATGAGGCATCAGCAAGATCCAAGGTTAGCACTGAGGTGCTCCTCAGTATTTGTGACTTGAGTGAATGGCTCCAACAGGTCAAAGGAGCCCATCAGGGAAAGTCTAGTCAGTGACAGATAGGTGACCTCTTCCTAAACCAGACCTCAATGGTTCCTATTTCCTGGAAGAACAGCAGAGATGCCATACTTGGTCACCTGTCAAGAGATGACTGGCATCTTGAAAGAGCCAAGCTAGCTGACAGGCTGTGAAAGCCTATGCTGCTCAGTGTTTCAGCCAACAACCAGATTAGGAAAGAAGTCCTCATTCAAGAAAGAACCATGGGAGGTTCTGTTGACTTACCTTGTCGATTTGGGGTTGCTTCTTTAAAGGAGGAAAGTGTGAAAGTCCCCCGCTCAAGATTGTCACAGTCCACTATCCATCAGGTAGTTAGGGTGAGTGTGCAGTCTCCAAATTAGATTTTTTTTATGGCCCAGCCCAGGCCCAAAGAAGCAGACCTCATCTGTCCAGGGAGGGGCGTGGTGCTCAGGTTTTAGTAGTAGTAGCAGTAGTAGTGTATTTTGCTCCACTTTCCTTATCTCTTCAGCCCCTCATGTCTTCATGATCCACCAGGTGGTCTGAAGGAACAACACTGATGAGGCAGGTGGTCCCGCCATGGTCCCCCCACGGTGCGAACGAAGCCTTAAAAGCTACAACGGAGTCCTTCAAAAATGTTCCTGGACACAGTCTTCATTCCAGTGAAAGAAGGTTGACGGTCAGTTTTTGCCACAAATGAAACAGTATGGTTGTAACTCCACATGGAGAGATGCACCAAGCACGTCTCGGAGAAGCCCGTTGTCCGGCAGCAAAAACGGCATCCACCCTGGAGGCGGTGTTCTATTTATATAGGTACACGTATTTTACACATGGGTGACAGACGGAAGTACTTCTGAGAACCAATTTGTTCCAGGTCTAATTCAAACGACGCTTGTCATTTTTGTAAGCCCCATGGGTTCAGCAATCTGTACACCAAGCCACGCTGCAGATTTTTGTGTTTTCCTTTAATTTCAGAGGGCGAAGACGAAGTAAAAAAAGTGCAGTTCTTCAATTAAAGTGCATGGATGAGGTAAACTAATTTCAAGAGTTTTGAGTTTATTCAGTACTGGCTCAGACAGGAACCATCCTGCCGTGTATCTGCTGCATTTGGGTTCTCATGGCCTGGACATTGCTCAAAATCTTATTCTGGTGTGTGACGGCCGTGATGCCAATTCTTGCCAGGTCGCTGCAGGTCAGGGGTGAGAACAGAGGGAGAGAACAGGTCACAGGGGCTGAGCATCGCTTTTCTGGGCTTCATGCAGACAGACATTTGAATCAGCCACAATTAATACAGCACAACAAGGCAGGTGTATTAAAATGTTTCAGGAAGCAATTGAATGCAACAATGTAGATGCTTGATAGAGGCTGTGTAAAATCATACTCAATCAAAATGAAATGCATTCCTTTTTTTTTTTTAATGAGTAGGATGATTATGCAGCTCAAAGCAAAAAATAAAAGGAAAATACTATTAAATCTAGATTTACCCTTTTGTGTTACATCGCTGAGTACTTACTCCTGGTTCATGTGCACCACAGCCTCTAGCGTGGTGTAACCAGCAGCCGTGAAGTTATCCTTATACCGGTCCATTTTAATGGCCTGGAGCCAATCACCCACTGATACCACGGCAGAGAATTCAGGGGAGCTTGGATCCAACAAGGCAGTGTTAGGTCTGAAAAGGGAGTGGGAAAGCATAGACAGGTGAGAACCCTAACGCACACAGCAAGACTCATGTCTGATGGCCTACCACAAACTGTCTGAGCTCAAACAGCAAGAACAGGCACTGAATGAAAAAAAAAATCATTAAATATCGTATCATGGTTTGGGCCCCTAATTTCACAAAGCTACTAAGGCAGCTATCAATCCTGTTTGTTCTTAATTCTGCAGCCTGCAGTTAATTGATGTGGCCCTCTCAGGGAATAAATGATCAGAGTAGGTCTTTTGAACACTGGAGCCTGGGGTAAAGACCGAGGTGCCCGAGTGGCTGGAACCTGTGTAGTTTTTGCAGAAAGACACCCGTCTGTGCCAGCAATGAATATTGCAGACTTTAGTTCGGCAACTATGGAAACCCTAGTGAAGTATGAGTAAGGAAAACTGTGAGCTTGTAACCTGCCAGATTTGATGGAGGCAGAGAAAACAGCAAGAGTTCAAGTCCCGCATGCTTCTAGCCAGGTCTGCAGGCGGACTCGGTGCATTCAAACAAACTTGGGCCAGCAGGGAGTTAATCCCCTCTTTAATCAACCCATGTCTGACCAGCACGTGTGCCAAGACCGGCAGGAAGAATGGCTACTTTGATCACTGTTTGGATTGTGGAATGTGCTTCTCATATTCCCTGGCTAGAGCGCCTAAATAATCATTTCAACAAATTCTAAGCACTGCTTAGTAACTTATTTATTAGTTTATGCAGTCCTTAGGCCAGGTGTTTTATATTAGGTCACTGTTAAGCACAAGTCTAGTTCAAGGTAGGAATTCTGTCATTCCTTAGTCTATTGATAAACAATAAATCATCTCTTTATGGGAAGTATTTACTCAGAGAATGATGTTCCTTGCCATTAGCAAACGACTTCATAATCAGAAGGGAAACCTTCAGGGTACATTTGATGTTACCTTTGTTATAAATACGTGCATAATAACATTGCTAGCTACTACAGTCATACTGTCTTGAACTTCTCCTATCCACAAAAGTAAAAGAATAGGGTTGATATTCACATTTTGACCCAATTTTCATCCTGAGACCAGGCTGCTTGAACATAAACATTTAAATTAGATTATATCATCTGTACTAAACTTTCAACCAAAAAATTCTTTCCTGGTATAAACAAAATACAGTCAATGTAATGCCTTAATTAATTTTCTACATAGCAGAATTTAATCCAATTCCCTTTTTTTCTTCATTTTTACCTAAGTTATTTTGATTTAATTTACTTTTACTTTGTAGAAATATTTTGACAAAGGCTTATTTTATCAAGTAGTTTTGTGCCTGGATAATAATTTGATATTTTGTGACTTTTTCCCTATGTCCCATTATTTTAATCAATTCAATTTCTGAGTAAAATTCTGCAGCTTCACAGCAAGAATAATCATGATTTAATGCTTTTCCCATTGTTAAATCAGTCACAAATATCACCACATAGATATGGTATTAAGAGCTTTACCAATAGTTTTTCTTGTTAAAGGTGAATAGCTTGCATACACTCCTCTCTGTAAGCCCCAAACATTAATAGGGTGACAAGTAGCCCCTCGGTAGCTGACAAGGTCAAAACGACCTTTGGATGAAAATATCCTCACTTGATATCAATTAACACTCAGCGCCATTCTTCAAGTTTGTTCTGGAAGCCTTTGTACTCACTATGGAACACCATGACATTTCCCTAATTTGTGCTGAGTGGCAGACCTTGTCCTACTACAAGCCATTATCAGCAAGCACTAATAAGCACCAAAGCTCCTAAAGTACCACCAGGGAGAGAAATTCAGAATTAAGAAAAGTGTATCCAACCATTTGTTCTGCAGTTTGGTGCAAAGGACACATGATGCAATATTAGTGGCTGAGCAGCTGGTGCTGACAGGAGACACACCGAGGACCAAAGAACTGGCCTTAGGGAATGTCGACAAAGTAGATCTAAGAGCTGGGGAGGTTAACCTTGCACTAGAAAGAAACCAGATCCACCTGGAAAGGAGGCTTCAAGGGTCATCTCACCCTCTTGAAGGAGAGAATAATAAAAGATAGCCTAAAAATGGGAGCAGGATTTTTACAGCCACATTAGCGATCAAGTAGCATCAGGGAGATGTGAATTCGGCCTAATACCATTTCAGGAGATTCTGACCATTAACTTTTCTGCAGAATGGTGGATGCTAAGAATCCGCAAACCTCTCCTGTCTAATCCAAGTTCTCTTCCTCATGTATTGGAACAGGGGGATTCCTTCTCTTTAATGATCTGTAGACTAAGTTTCAGGAGAAAGACTGGGGCAGCATTGTTTATGATTGCAAGGGCTTGGATAGCATGGGAAAATGTCTTCCTATTTTTAACTCAGAGTCACGATAAGAGAAAGGCGTTTAAGCAGCTCAGATCTGGAGATGAGCAGAGCTTGTGCAAGTTTGATTCACCTCCCTCATAGTACCTGTTTTCTTAAATACTTGGGCTTCCAGAAGGAGCTGGTGTCCAGGGACCTTGAAACTTACACCCAGTCTCTCGGTAGACAAGTTCCTATTGAAGTCTGGGACCTTGTCTTTGTCTCCCTTTTGGACTGATAAGATTTTCTCCTTCCAATGAAGGAACTACCCTCTCTTTGCCAAGTGGTTCTGTCCTTCAGGTTTCAAAAACCCTTCTCAAACATTCACCTGCATTTGATCAGATTCCACCTTGGCCCTGTTTCCTTCTACTCTTGAAAGGCTTGAAAGAAAGGGAATGTTAAGCGCTGAAACCTAATGAATCTCTTCATACAATTAACACTTTTAAACTCAGTTTTTCTTTTTGGAAAATACAGCCTCGGTAACCAGCACATCTTACAAAAGCACATTTCAGCCCTTTTCTTAAATGTCAAGTTCAGCACCATTCAATAAATTCTTTGATGATTTCTTTGTTTCTGTGTCAAAACAATTTCTCCTCCTATTTCTCTTTGAGGTCCCACCAGTCTCAGGCTCTTTAAGACACTGCACAGAACTACCATAAACACTCTGCTAATTGAGAAAGAAGCCACCCAAGCTGCAGGGAGCTATGATATGTCCTCCGACTAAAAGGCAGGAATTAAAGTAAGCCACCACTTCCTGCCACCTCCGAGGCAGCCTTTCATCCATCACCATTAAGCAAGCATGGCTGACCTGGAGCTCTCGGTCCCCGTTCTCTTCAGGCTGTTGGGGTTGCGGATAAGTTTGTCCAACATGTTGACAATCTGCCCAAATTTGGGCCTGTCGCTTCTCTCCTTCTGCCAACAGTCTAGCATCAGCTGGTGGAGAGCGATAGGGCAGTCCATGGGTGGGGGGAGCCGATAACCTTCCTCGATGGCTTTAATCACCTGTCCAAGAAAACAGAAAAGTGTGTGAAGCTGCCAGGCCAGCTGTTATCAGAGATTCGCCCTCCCGGGCTGCATGTTCCCTGTACATGAAGCTGCCAGCGGGTGTGTGTGTGTGTGGAAGCATCTCCAGCGCACTCAGAGGAGCCAAAGCTGGCCCTGAGTGTCGCTGGCAGAGGGGAGGAAGGCCAGCTGTTGCCCGAGGTGTTGTCAATGGCAGGCTCTGTCAGACTGAACCCTGCAACTAAAGATGTGTCAGTGTGGCAAGAACACAACCGGGTCAGCACCATGAGCTGTTGTGACCTCAGAGGTCACATGGCCATGACCTGCCACACTCTGTTGCTCAGCACCAGCATCTGAGACACTCTTAGCAAGGGACCCTGACCCCGGTTCAAGGCCTTCCTTAGGAAGTGGCCAAACTGGATGGTACTCCTACAAGCCTGGGTCCCCTTGCTCTGAACACGTGTCTTCTTGGGCAGCTGCAGAGTCCACCTCTAGACCAGTGTCCAGGAGACACCATCTGTCTCTGCAATATACCCTCCGCCTCTTGGGTGCCCAGGCATTTGGACTTTTGGAAGATGCAAATAAACGAATACAGCAATTCTAAATTTCTTGCTTGGTCTCAGTTGGCTGATAATTAACCTGCTTAAAGATTTAAGTAAACAGCCTTAAACCATAATTAGCAAAAAATATAGTGAATATTTTAGGGTATTTACATTTGAATAAGAACACTTGTACATGTAAGGAAAGAAATTCTAATGATAAACGATACAGGCTAGATTGCCCAGAGACCTCTCCCCACCTAATAAGACCCAAGTCACTCATCTGCTGGTCTTTCTTTTAATTCAAAACTTTCTATCTATCTTCACATCTATTGCAATGTTTTTCTCCCTGGATTTCCTCTAAATCTCACTTCTTCAGGGTAGGAGTTCAGTAATGTAAGAAGGGAGGACATGCCAAATGGAAAGAAAACAATTTTGTGTGATCTGTTGGCTATTCAAGTTATGTTTATGGGACATGAGATTTCAAAGGTGCTTTCATTTGTTTGGAGATTTTAAGACATTTATTCTTTTTCAACTTTTAATTAATTAATTAATTAATTAATATTTTTTTGAGACTAGGTCTCACAATGATGCCCAGGGTAGTCACAAACCCAAGGACTCAAGCAATTTCTAGCCTCAGCCTCCCAGGTAGCTGAGATTACAGGCACGTGCCACCACACTCAGCTATTTTTTTGAGTCTAGGTCTCGCTATGTTGCCTGGGGTAGTCTCGAATCCACCGACTCAAGTGATTCTTAGTCTCCACCTCCCAAGTAGCTGGGATTACAGGTGCGCGTCACCGTGTCCGGCTTGACATTTACTCTGTAGTACACATCCCTTTTTCCTCTCTCAACCAATGATGGCTGCCCATGAGACAGACAGGCTTCAGTCACCCCAAGTCAGGCGGGTCTCTTTACTGCTCAACAGGAGAACCTCCAAGGTGAACCGACCCTTTACGCAGCGCACCATCTGACCTATTCATGACTTGTTAAGCCTAGTGGGCATTTTCCCCATGCATTCTTGCTGCTGTCCTGTTCCCGCTAGCTTTTCCTTCTGCAGCAGATGTCTCTGTTGTCTTATTGGACCTTTTTCTCTCTCTTTCTGACAATGACACTGGGCTGGTTTGGTCCTTTCCTTGATCTTCTCAGGTACACGGTGTTGACTCTCGACTTGATGAAACACTGTACATCAAGTTGATGAGAATAAAGTAACGTAAAACTGGGTCCATGCCAGGGGAAACACAATTTGTTATCAGTTCTCAGGCAGCTGAGTACCCCGTTCTCAGCACCCTCCCTGGTGCCAGCTTGGAAGGAGGCTTTTGGGTTAAGAAAGCATATTTTTTTTAGTTTATTGATCAATGTTTGGTGGGGGGTGGGGAGGGAAGACAAGAATTATACAGAAAAAAAACTTGTTAAGTTTGACATATTTTCAACAGTTACTTTAACTCCATTCACCATATGCCAAATTGATGCCAGTCGTGAAATTCCCCTGCTACGTTTCTATTGATTTCTGTCCTATACAGAACCTAACACAGAGACAAATGCACACAGATGATAGATCGATACTATTTGTGGGGGAGAAAACCCTTCAGATGCTTTCTCACAGATAAAGTCAGATGACTGAGCCGGGAGAGGTGACTTGAGCCTGTAATCCAAGCTCTGGGAGGCAAGAGGCCAGGAATCGCTTGAGTTTGTGGGTTCAAGACCACCTTGGGCAACACAGCGAGACCTGGTCTTGGGGAGGAAGAAAGAAAAAGTAGCTGGGCATGGTGGTGGGTGCCTGTAATCCCAGCTACCTGGGAGGATGAGGCTGGGGATCATTTGAATCTGTGGGACCGGGACTAACCCAGGCAACAAAGCTAGACCTAGTCTCAAAAAATAAAAGAAAATCAAAAAATAAATAAATGAATAATAAAGTCAGACAACTGAAAGTCTGAAACAACAAAAATTGTCTTAAATACAGAAATTCTCAAAACTATGCCTGAAAATACTTAAGGAAAACTGCCATCTTTAGACAGTCTATTATTAAAACACTTGACCCTGCATCTCCACTGAAATGAAGACAAATCTAAGTGTATAATCTGTAATAAGTAACTGCAGGCACCCCTTGCTTCTTCAGGTTCCTTGTGTTTGTCCACCTGAGTGTCCCTAACCTGAAATCAAATGCAGCTACGAGAAGTCACGTGAAGGTGTCTTCTTGGTACAGTCACGCTAAACAGCAGATCACACAGCCTTCATCTTCCAGGCTTCTTCCAGGTTGTAATTGTCTATCAGTTACATTACTTGCTGCTGTTTATTCTTCCATGTGCTATGGGTCATTCTTTATATTCTACAACTAATAGAATATCAACACTACCTTTCTTTCTAATCTAGTTAGAGGATTCTTTTTGTTCCAGTTGACATGGAGTGAGTGACCTGAGAGTCCCCCAGTCTCTGAATATTCTCTTATACTAAAACAACCAGCATCCTTAGTTCCCAGGACCCTGGACCTGGGACCCTCATGTAATTGTCAAGCCCTCCTCACAGTTGTTCTTGTTGCTTCAAGACAGATGATCAAATAACAGTCTACACCAGAAAAAAGTTAAAGAAAAATTTCTTAAAGTATAATATTAACTGAAAACTGGAGTGCATGTATTTGTAAATAATCTATAATATTCTATTTCACATATTAAATTAAAAAAATAGGACCAGTTCAAATGGTCATTTAACTTTGATCTGAGTTCTGACCCTTCTAGGACTAAATAAAACCCTTCCAAAATTAGTTCATAAGAGTTCTAGGAAGAACCTTTGGGCAAGATTTTTTTTTTTCCTCACTGGAGATGTTTGTAATTAAATTCTATTACTCTGGAATCTTATTAGTGTCATTATTGAATGCTTTTCTGAAATTGCAGGCATTGTGCATACTCCCTTACGAAGTGGTCCAGATGGTACATTTAAAGGGCTGTGCATAATTTACAAAGGGTCATTTAGTGAAGCTTTATTTTAGAGTTCTCAGGGGCAAGCTCTAATTACAACAATGCCAGCTTTGAAACATTCACCAGTTTTCTTCTAGTCACCCTTTCATGTCAATTTTATCACAAGTGAAATTTGTTTTTTTTATTTCATTATATTTTCCCAAAATTCAAAATTAAGTTTTGTCTCAGCATGAATCTGAAAATGAACCAAGGAAGAGTGCTATGCCACATCACTCACTTATCTACCTGTACATCTATGGACCAACCTCCCACCCTCCCTCCCGCCCTCCTTCCCTGTCTTTCTCTTTCTCCCTCTGTTCAATCTCTCTCCCAAATGGTGCCATTTAGTCCATTTAATTTTAGTTCTTGAAACCCAGGACAATCAGTTTCAACTAGATACCCAGACACATCTGTACTAAGGAGCTTCTGTTTAATGTATCATTTCAAGCGCACCACTCCATCATACACTAATGTGAAACATCCTGAATCTCAATGTGGAGACATATATTTCAGAACAAAAAGACTTACGTCTTGATTGGACATATCCCAATAGGGTCTCTCTCCATACGACATCACTTCCCACATAACGATCCCATAGCTCCATACATCACTGGCTGATGTGAATTTACGATAGGCAATTGCTTCTGGCGCAGTCCACCGGATAGGAATCTTGCCACCCTGTGAATGTTCAAGCCATAAGTTATTCCCTCAGTGCAAGAGCGATGCGCCATTTTCATTTCTGAGTGTTACTGCTATTTGCCAAGCTGGAAGACCGTCTTCCTGAGACAGCTCCCCAAACAGTAATGAGATTGGTTTATTTGTTTACAGTGTAGTCTTCCAGGTTGGAGAGTTCTTTTCACATGTTTTCTTTCTCTAGTCACAAGGAAGTGAACAAGTGATCTGCTCAATGTGTTTTTAAAAAGCTGCCTGCTCTCTGAACTCTGCTGAAGGCAGTATTGTAGAAGTAAGGGAACCTCAGGTTTTATAAACATGTTAATCCACGTGTATCAATGGGTGCACAGGTAACAATCACTTGACTTCTTATATTCCCTCAACCACAGATACAAAGGCAATACTTACACTGCTTTGGAAATCATGAAGCAAGGAAGCTAAGTATGAACATTTCTAGCCAACCCACCCTCCTCTTGCATAGCATGAGAATCGTGCCTAGCAGGAGCAAGGGCAGACTAAGCAGTTTCCAAGGAAGCTAAATGATACCAGATGCTAGAGTCAGTATTGTCTTTAAAGGAATAAGGGCAGGATTTATTTTAAAAAACAACACCAGCAAAAATGGTCAAGCAGTTGAATATTACCCAGACAATATTCTGTATGTTTTCTTGTTTATGTTTGCCTCCAATGCCCTATTTGAATATGCTGATGTACAAGGTGTTTTAATGGAGTTTCAAATTTCCTCTGGATCTACCTGGGGAAATTTTAATTTAATTTGAATTCAGACCCTTAAGCAATGTCCAAGAGGACATTATTTAAGTCTTTGCTTTATTAGGGCTACTAAACTGGACAGCAAATGGATCGGGAAAGGCAGCAATTCACAGCTTCTTCTGAAAACCAAGTGGATGATTGCATGCTTGCCACTGGACACGTGGGCTGTCTTCTGCCTCCCTTAAATGTTTGGCTAAGGTTTTATCTATGTAAATGCATCATTCTAGAAGCCTCCTTTAACTCTCTTCTCCCCAAATACTGGAAAAAAACAAAAGATCTCTAGCATTCTCAAAGAAGCAACCTTTCCTAAATGAATGGACCTGAAATTCAAGAGGATACAAATCAAAACCAGAGTCCAAAAAACTGAACATAGTAAGAAGGAAAAAAGTAATAGAACACAGCCAACAGGAAACCCCAATGCAAAATAGTCAAGTGAAGGAGAAAGATGGTTGGTAACTGTCTGCTTCATGTTGATTTTAACAGTATCCGCGCTAATGGCCAATATCTGTTACGATTCTGTTTATTCCATTAGTATCTTATATTCTGATTGCCCAGTTAAGATAGCCTAGACATTAATGGTATTCTGCTTACTGTGGCCTAATCCCTGCTTATCTGCCAGATGTAAAACGAAGTTTATTTGATAGCAGAAAACCTTGCCTATTGTAAATGTTTTATAAAGCCTGTATACACAGCCTCAAATTCAGTAGCCAACCAAAAGAAACAACGTTCTTTCTTGTTGAAAGCAAGATCTTAATAATAGGAAATAATTGGCTGAGAAAACTAAAACAGGAAGAGGAAGAACCAAGAACAGATAGTGGAGATGAAAGATTCAGGGTAAAAAAAGGTCAACAATAGGTTGAGTTTTAGTGGGAGGCTTTGGAAAGTAGCCATGCATATAGATCCTGCTTCAAAATCACTCTTTTCTAGGAAGAGAGCAAAGGGCTAAATATGAACCAACAAATAGCAATGAAAGAGGGGGTAGAATGATCAGAAGGGGAGAGGGTAGAAGGCGAAAGGGAGAGTGGGGCTTTTCAAGGGGATCAACAACTACGCAAAGATGTCCAATGTTGAATGAAATCGTAAAGTAAAAATAATTTTTTAAGAAATTTTTTAAAAATCATTCATTTTTGGGAAACATGGGTTACCAAGGGCTGCATGGATGAAGGATGAGGAAACCGGTCAGATCACACAGGACTTTAAATACCCAAGTGAGAGAAGAGATGAAGTCACCAGTGTCCGCATCCAGGACTCTCCCTTACCCTGGTGGTGTAAGCGGCTTCCGGGTCATCTTCCAGTACTCGGGACATGCCGAAATCAGACACTTTGCAGACCAAGTTGCTATTGACCAGAATGTTCCGTGCCGCCAGATCTCGATGCACATAGCTCATATCTGATAGATACTTCATCCCAGACCCGATGCCACGAAGCATGCCCACCAGTTGGATGACTGTGAACCTGCCATCATTCTTCTGGGGGGGGGGGGGAGAGTGGAGTGGAGAGGGGACACATCTCATTAGCATTGGGGCAAATTAATTTTCATTGCACATTCATGACATAGATCATTTTTGGTATCCTTAGCTGGTATGCAGTGACACTGTACTATTCCCAGGCCTTTCTGACCAGTCACTAATTCATTAGCAGGGTGTGTTCTAGAAACAGGGTTGGGTCTGCCTGCTGTGATAGATGGACATGTTCCAACATTTTAATGAAGCCATAGTTCCAACAGCTTCTCAATACCAACCCCATCCTCCTTGACTATAGATCATTCAATAGCTTCACAAGTCACCTCCTTCTGTTAATTCTTCCTTTGCCCTATTAAATGTCCATGATGGGGTGAGGGGGGAGGCAGGGGGGGTTTCCAAACACCAACATCTGGGGGTTTAATAGGAAGTAGACACGTACCCTGAGGAATGCATCCAAGGAGCCATTCTCCATGTACTCAGTTATGATCATTACTGGTTTACCTAGAGTTTTTAGAAAGAAAAACACAAACCCTTGATGAGCACTGCAGTTAATGAGATAAAAATGGGCTGCACACAATTTTACTGCCAAGACACCTGTCTTGTGTGATCTAATTTAATTAAAACAAGCCAAGCTTATGCCTCAGCTGTGGGGAGCTAGCAATGAAATATTAAAAGGACGAGTAGGTTTGAATTCCATGTGGAAGATTAACCCTTTGGGTGGCTGGTTGACAAGGTCTTTACCTAAAGTGGCCGCTGGTACTCAGGGATTCATGAATGGAGAATTGTTCTCTCAAGCGAAAGGGGAAGAAGATAAATGGGTAGGCCTTTTCAAAGGGGGAAAACAATTTTCTAGGATAATTTTGTCCCCCGAAGAGCCACTTGTATGATGTTTACAGTATTCATGGACAAAGACATTTTTTTTACTTATTTAGAGAGACCCCAGTTTTAGGCCTCAGGACTGGCTAGATATTCCCCATTTATGTAAAGCTCAGCCAGGAATAATGTTAACTTTATTGCCACTGGTCTTGCTCAGGACTAGGGCTGTATCCTTTCTTCTCCTGTCTTCCATCTCAAGTGAATGTATTTGCTTTTTCAAAGTTCCAGCCTCAGCAACAAAATTACCACAGCAAAGTTCCGGTAAGCTATTTCATCTGAGGTGGTCGTTGCAATTCCATATTAGAAACTTCTTAATCTCCTCTACTCCCCTCTCCCCCAAGAGATCAAAATGATTTTAAGGTGTGGGGGATGTAAGGGAAACAACGCTTTCTTTTCACTTTTCTTTCTGAGGACCATAGGAAATAAGAACCATTCTTTAGTTTCTTAATCACTGGCTATGGACTCAAAGCTCTGAATTCCTTATTTTCAGGAGAGGTGGGGTAGGACATAAATCCTCAATATTTTGCTAAGGGAAGGATAAAGTAAAGAGGCCATAAAAGATTCCCTGAGAGGAAAATAAAATGTCTGATAAAAAAAAAATCACTTTCTTTGCTGTACTTGTAGACCTTTGAACTGAATGCATTCAGTCAGGGAAAAAGGAATGGGGTGTGTGTCTGTCCTGAAAAGCCCCACAACTATTCTGAAAAGGAAACCCTCTCAGAACACACTATTTTTGAGTGTGGATAAAGGTACATGTCTTTATTTCAGAGGCAAACATTTGAAAAAACAAGTATTTCATTCCCATGAAGTCTTATATATCAATTTATTCTTTAATTGTGTTTTTGGTGTCTTGTCAGACAACTCATTCTGAGGCAAAAACTTTGAATTAGAAAATAATACCATGGAGATTTTATCTTCAAGTGATGAGTGAGAGCTGGCAGAAGAAGCAGGAGTCTCTGTGTAGACCAAGGGACGAGTGAAACTAACCACACTTCTGACTTGGGTTAGTTAGAGGGATGGTCTCTAAACACCTTTCCATTCTCCATCAATATAAATAAGAAGCTCTCAGATCTCCAATCCATTTACCCTCTCCATCTGTGACCACAGTCTTCCCAGGAACAAATGAATCTAAATGAGTTTTAATTAACTCACCTCAATCAAAAGCTACTTTGTCAACTAATGAGAAAGGGTGACCCTTGGCACTGCATGAACACTTAGTTGCCTTTCACCAGATCTCTGGGGAGGTGGGGAGAAAAGCGTGAAAGACCCAAAAGTGAGGGGTTTGAGAAAGAACTTAGGGTCCCCCTGTCAATTTCAAAAGTCAGTCAAGCAGCTGCAGAGAAGGTAGCCACACACTCCCATTCCAGTTCTTCACCCTCACGCCTTCCTAGTCTCACTGCTGACACATCCTCACTAATCTTCTACATTCCTCTTACTGTTTACTCAAAGTATCCATTTGTCAGAATCCGCATAAGCTGTACAAGGGAAACAAAGATGGATGTCTCCGGGAGCAGAGGGGCTGATATCAGGGCTGGGGCTGGGTTCATGATGAAGGGGGAGGGGGTGGAAGGGGAGGGGGAGGGACAGGTTCTCTGGTGGAACTTTTAAATCATTTTAATTCAGTGACAACTGCATTATGCAAATGCATCCAGTCGTTTATAACAGTTACAGCTGTAATAGCTACGGGTTTTAGAGCCACGGTGGGACTTTAATACAAAGATCCCCTGTTTCTTCTCCCTTCTGCTGAGGTGCTATGAAAATCACTGTCTGAGGCAGGAAAAACACCCTGAGCTGAACAGAGCCTCCTTTTGAGAAAATGGACCTGCAGAAGTATTTAAAGGGAATGTTATCTTTTAATTAAAGAAGGGAAGGGCTCTGGGCAGCCTCGGGGCCACAGGCAACAGAAAAATATCCTGTCTGTACAACTAATCTTAAAAAGCAAATGGAGCTATTCTATGCTAATTATAGCCTTCACCTTAGGTGGAAAATTACATATCCCGAGCACCAAGCTTTCTTTTTTGAAGGATTCTGACATGGGGGAAGATGCCGCCCGCAAGACATCATAGCACCAGTTACTACTAAAAAGGCTTTCTATTTTCTTATTTGCCTTGCCTTGTTCTAAGCACATTCAATATTTCATCAAAAATAACGCTGTGAGACAAGTTCTCTTTTAGCCCTATTGTTGAGATGAGGAAACCAAAAGATAAGGAATTAGTGAAGGACACATGTTCCTAGCGAGGGCCTTGCCAGGCAAGGAGCAGACCAAAGATTCTTAACGTGTGGCCCCAAGAATCTCTGCTCAGCACCCTGTGAACTCTCTGGAATGAGCACACCTGGGCCCACCCACCTGCTAGATCCAACCCTTGCAGGCTCTGTCCTGGACACCATTTGAACAAGATTTCCAGACCCTTGAGCATCACAGGTTCACACTGGTCCATTTTTACATGATTCCTTTCAATAACGACCCTTCAGGGCCCAGCTTCCACATCCCCGGAAGTCAGCAGGTGGAAAGGGAGTATATTGAGCCCACGGACATGGGGGCTAGGCGATCCTGATCCATGAGCCAGTGGACTCCAAAGATGGCCATCATAGTTTCAGGCGGAAGTTTAACATTGTGCCCAGATTTGCAAATGCACATGGAGGTTCTAACCATGATGGGGGTACCAGCCATCATGCTATTTGCATAGACTGAACTTTTCAGTAAACTTCAGTTTTCCTTTTCTTAAAGACTGTGCATCAGATTCATCTAATTTGAGTCATATCCTTCCTTGAGAACCAACATGGATAGGGAGGATAGGGAGGATAGGGAGGAAAAACAACCTCAACCCCAGCCTACTGGAACAAAAGGTAATTCAAGGACTTGCTTTTCTTAATAGTTGTTTAGCTTAAAGGTAGCTATTTTGAAGAAACCATGGAGGATGAAAAAGGAGAACTGGCTATCCCTCTTAGTGACCTACTCCTTACACTCTGGCCTAACCTAAGTCTGATGTCTACTCTTGAACTACCTGGCCCACTCTTTAATCCCTTGGAGCTGGCACCCTGTCTTGATTGAGGACACTTGTTAGGGATGCTTTCAATCCAGTAGGAGGCAGCTTGTCTGTCCTGGAGACAGAGACCCTGCACCAGCATCTATTCCACCTTCTCTGTCCACACAACACTTTCTGAGTTGGTCCTAGTCAGTCTTTTTGATGCACCCAAGGTTTGCTTCACAAAATGCATCTGTTGAGCTGTGTCGTATTTTAACTGAAGCATGGTTCGCAGGCTCAGCGAATGCTAATGGGCTAAAAAAGGAAGGTTCAACCAGGTGTTACCGTAAATAGGTGCTGAGCTGCCACAGTCATAAATCAGGCAGAGCAGACAAGCATATCCCCCAGTATAATAATGATCCCCAAGTTCCCTCTTGGCATCTGGAACTAAGGCGGCGAACAAAGCGTGGTAAGGTTTTGTTGTATACGAGAAGTACTTAAAATTTATTTTGCTTACCATCTGCTTGAGCCTAGCCTGTGACAATCCATTTGGTCAAAAAAGATGTGAAAGATGGCAAGGCAAACCCCAAATCTGCAATATTAATTTCCCTAAAACCTCACGCAAGCTGCCTTGGAAGTCAGGTATCCACCTAAACCGTAGGCCCATTTCAAGCTGACTACAAGATTAATGACTTGTCCTACACTGATTTTCTCCTATTAGCAATCAGTGGGTCCACTCCATCTGTCATTTCCCTGGAAAGAAAATGTGTGTTCAATTTGCCAGTAACTTCGTGCCTGGTTATGTAAAGAGAGGGACCCACGTACATTTGGTGACGACGCCTTCCAGGTGAATTATGTTCGGGTGGTCGAACTGCCCCATGATGCTGGCCTCACTCAGGAAGTCTCTCCTCTGTTTGTCTGTATAACCAGCTTTGAGGGTCTTGATGGCCACGCAGATCTCCCTCTTGCCAGGCACTTTGAGACGCCCGCTGCAAACTTCCCCAAATTCACCTTCGGGAGAGAAAAAGTATCTACTATGGAGAGACATCCAAGATCAAAGAAAATAGCTGACATTTCCCAGGTGCTTGCAACTGCTGAATTCCACTGGGTTTTAGACAGATCAAGGCAATTTTATGTAATAATTAGGTCTATTCATGCAATACAGTCCTATGCACTTAAATAATCCACATATACAGATTTAATATCCACGCAGAAAATAGGCTGATTAGACAGATATTCAGACACCTACCAACTCCGATGACTTTTTCTATCTTAATGCAAGAGGCATCAATTTCTTTGGCAAATTCTCGAACTGCTTGATTGGGGTCTTCGTATGTAAAGGGATCCACGTAAGTTCTGACACCTGAGTAACAGACAGGCAGTGGGTTGGCTCAGGAATCATGAATCAGCTTAAGTTGTCTAGGGCTGAAAATACTCAACCTGGGGAAAGTTCTTTTAGCGTAAGAAAAATATTTAGCGTTGACATAAGCAAATGGTTAAATGCTTGTTCTGCTTTTCATTAGTGGGTAAACAAAGAATTGTTAGCTACTTCAGCTTGACTGACTACCTAGAATGTCTTCCACACCCCTTACAAGGAGGAAGAGAATCTCTTAGGAAATTTGCAACATGTTAGACGAAGGCTGTTGCCCTGATCAGTGGCTCATGGTCAAATCACTGTCTCTGGCTAGCCACCAAAATGGGAAGACACTAGGAAATGTATTTTTCCCACCGGCCATGTGTCCACGGTGTTACCTTTTGCCCAATATTTAAGCCAATTAAATGTGTGACTAAAAATTAACTACCAGAGAGTAAACCTAGGTTAAGAGATGAGAGTGTCCATCAGCAATAATTTTAGCGCATCTGGTTTGGATTTCTAGTTTCATGCTTTTGGGGGAAGATACCGAGAATTGCATATAAGTACATAGATTTGCAAGTAGTGTCTATAAGTACAAGGTTTAAGTAAAGTTCTGGACGCTCCCCTGGAAGCCTCGGCTAGAGAAATGTGGTAGCCTCATTGTGAATGGTTTGGAAATCAAGACGCATAATTCAGTCACCTACCACTTACTTGCAAACTAAATTTAGAATGTGAGCTCTGAAGCATCACAGAAATGTGCTGGACAAGGTGCATTAGTAATTCAGGAACCTTCTACTGGCATTTGAGCCTTTCTTTCCTTGAGCTGCTGGGACAAGGTCTAGCTGATTCAATTCTTTTGATTTTGTATGTGCATCAGTTTTCTCCACATCTTAAATATATATATATATATATATATAATTTAATTTTTGCTTTTACCAATATGTACCCCAGGCATATGGAAAAGCACAGTTCTAGAAATAAGATGAACAAGTGTGTAGTTGTCAGATGCGCCTTAACTTTCATCACTGTATATTTTCTAGCCAAGTTCCCTTCTTCCTTTTGCCTCCCTCAACTTAAGGGCAGTGACGAACCACATGTTATTATTAAATTATTTGAAACTGAATAAAATTTAAAATTCACCTCCTCCTTCACACTGTGACATTTCCCAGGTTCAAGAGCATTTGATGCTATAAGCTAGACTACTGGATGGGGGGTACTGAACACTACTGCAATCTTGAACAATCCTATTAAACAGTGTTAAGAAGAGTTATCAACCACCACCTACACAACAAGAATAAGTCAGTCTGTCTTATTCTTTTCTTCTCCAGAATATTTACAATCCCACTGCTGGGAATGTACCCAGAGGACATGAAAACCTTAATTCAAAAGGACACCTGTACATACATGTTCATTGCAGCCCTGTTTACAACTGCCAAGATTTGGAAACAAACCAAATGCCCCAAAACAGATGATTGGCTAAAAAAAATGTGGTACACGATGGAATACTATGCATCAATCAAGGAGGACAAGCACAAGTCCTTCGCAGCAACATGGATGGAACTAGAAAGACTCATATTAGCAGAAATAAGTCAAAAAGAAAAAGAGAAATACAGGAAGGTCTCACTTATATGATGGATATAGGGAAAAACAAACAAATGAACAAGAAAAAATAAAAGCAACCAAAAGGACTGAACAATGGAGTGAGAGAGGAGGAGGGGGAAGAAAGCCGGGGAGGTGAAGAGCACAAAAGATCAGGATGGTTAAGAGGTGTTAGTAAAGTGGGAAAGCCCGGGGTACACAATAATGCAATAATGTAATATAAATAAAAATACACATATATATGCAAATTTTAAAAAATTTAAATTAAATTAAAAAAAAAAGAACAACCATCACAGAGATAGTCTCTGTGGATATCTCTTCTATCCTATTCCCCATTATACATTCCCAGAAATAATAATTAGTACACTGGATCTGATGTTTGCCATGTCAGTGGTATTTGAAACTTTTAAATCACACATCAGTCAATGATATATTATTTTTCATGGTTATAATTTTGTAATTATGGTATTGTAATACGTACACCTATCTATGTAACTTGTTTTCTTCCCACAAAATTTGTTTTGAATTATTAAAAAAAGTAAAAATTAATATTAAAATTTAAAAATTGTCACCTGTTAAAATTTGCCACCCTACTATACAATGAGTCAGTAAAATGAAAACAATTTCAGGGTGGAAGATATACTAAGGAAAAAGAAAACTCTTAAGGAAATGTCTCCACCGTTCATCTTTAACCTCGTATTAATTAATCCCCAACCTATTTTACTTTGACACCAATGAAGTATATTTTGGGGGGCAATTTCATTAATGAAACATGCAATGTTAATAGCCACATGATACTGAAATATATCTAAACTGAAAATACAACACACAGTTTAAAAAATAAACATTATGTTTAAATCAATTCTTTGTACCTTGGTTCAAATGTTTCTCTTCGTCTGCTTCTTGTTTTGCTTTACTGTATTTACTCCGTCTATTAAAACAATTATTGAAAGGAAGATTATGAGATTATGTTCAGAAGCTTTAACACAAGCCAGAAGACAAATTGTTTGCTATGCCAGTATGTCAGGCAGCAATGTGATACACATTTCACAGATGAGAAAACTGAGGTTCATGAAATAAGGCGAATGATTCATTGCTTTGGTTTCAGTTTCCAGCCTCTTTCCTTAACCATGATATTAAATTGGGTTGAAAAGGCAAGCATTTTATAATAGTTATATTTTCAAATCCTTAAAAGAAACATATCTAAAATTACTGGCTCATTTTCTCATTTACACTCTATATTAAAAAGTTGCCATGTATGAATTCTGAATAAATCAAATGGCAATACTGTTCAGTCTGCAGTAGCTAATACTAAGTCCTGTTGCTAAACCACAATAACCACTACCACAAAAACTCATTATCATATTACATGATATTCTTAAAACAATAGCTTTGTGGTTATTGGTTTCAGCTGCTGCATACAAATTCCTAAATTATTAATGAAAATTTAAAAAGTAAATATTTGTTTTGTACTGAATTACATTCCTTAGGAGTTTATAGAAAATTTGCAAGTGTAAAAATGAGTAGTTTCCATTTTTAGACTAATTTTCTATCCCCAAAATGGTACATGACTTCACAATTAGCATTTTACTCCAGTATTCTAGAAGTCTAGGGTCTGACTTTGTTATTAAAGCCTTTGGGAGTCTGAAATCTTGATATATCATATGCATACACTCGTGCGCACACACACACAGAGTCTACACAGCAACGGACCACTGCATGACTGCTAGGGTTAGGGATGCAAAGCCCACAGTTGAAAACTGAAGTATGACTTATAGTCTCTGTCCACTATCCATTAGTTCCATAGCTGCTGATTCTGCAACGTATAATCACTGACATCCATGGTTGGCTGGACTTGTGAATGTAGAACCCGCAGAGAGAAAAAAACCTGTATGAGTTGTATCAGAGTATGCACTCAGTCCAAATTTGAATTGTTCAAGGATCATTATTTCACAGACACATGCGCACACACACACAAATGAAATAAAACAGGAAAATAAACAATAGATAATATAGCTCTCTAAAATTTGGGACTGAAAACAAATTATGTGAAACACAACTGTTTCCGTTGAAAATGTAAAATTTACGTCCGTGTTTAGACTCATATTGTCTTTTCTTAGTATCTTAAGGATGAGCTGCTACATCGAGACTCTTATGCATGAGGAAACTGAAGCTCTGAGGCGAGGGAAGATCCCACGGGGACTCAGTGCCATCAGCAAGGGTCCGGTGGGAAACAAGATGACCACGCACACAAGGGAACAGCACTTAAAGGAGCCACATGGTGAGATGGTCCAGGGACAGTCACATGCTCCTGACTTCTTCCCATGTCCCTCCTGACTGTAGCCATGACGGGATGCTCAGCAATCAGACCCTTGGAGCCTACAGATGTTCCTCCTGTGAATAATTCCCTTGGGAATAATAATACCTTGCCCTTTTACACTGCAGTTAACTTCTCAAAATGCTCTCATCACATATATTATCTCCTCCATTCACTGTTTGCAAAGCAGGAACCAACTTAGTAAACAGAGGCCCTGGTTAGCTCTGCTAAAGGCAAAGTGTGTGTAATTTAGTCCCAAATAATAGCTTGCTTTTTCACTTTGCACTTAACTTTTCAAAGGGCCTTCATATCTGTTGATGCAATTGCATCTTCACAACAGCCCTTTGAAAGCTACCCCAGAGACACTCAGTCCCAGAAGAACTGTGCAGAGGAGAAAACAGAGGCAGGGGCAAAGACATCACCAGGATGCTGGGACAAGCCCAAGAGCACGTGTGCCCTGATCCAGCTCACTCCCTCACACGCGCCTCTCAGAGTGACATTGGAGCTCCATGGTGATGTCTGGTAAGGGTGAACGATAAGGAATATTTCACTTTTGACCAATAAATTCACTTGGTTGGAGTCCACACTTCCAAACCCATGGCTTCCAATGAACTAAGCAAGTTTAAACATCCAGAAACAAAATGTTTCTAAAAAGATGCAGTGCCTTCCTGTCCTCCTCTCCTGCCCCCTTTGAAAGGAAATAGAAGCAGATTAGGTCTGGAACAACTAAAACAACATTTTGTGTCAGGGAAATGCGTGGCCGGGTCCCAAAGGTGGTGGAGGGCCCTGCGAGCCTGAGAGATTGCATCTTATCAGCGCTCCTAAAAGCATTATCTAAAATTACTAGTATATCTTTTAAACCACTTTAGATGTCCGATACTGATTTGAATTGCTTTCCTCTAAGGATGAAACAAATGCATAGAGCCGAAGAGCTTTAGGATCAGCTTAAGTCGTCAGCGAGTGAGCCAAGGCCGAATTATGAACCAAGAACAACGGCTCCAGCAGCCGGAGGAGTGGGTTTTGGCTTTCCATCAAGCACCCTGGAGACAATACTCATTCATTCCCTGCTGGCCTGGCTGGCCCATCCTCGGACTTCTGAGTTTTGAAGGGAATGAAGCAAATGCTGAAAATGTGTTTCCAAAGAAACTTCTTTGCTCAGAGTCTTACTTTGGAGGAGAGGACACTCCCTGAGACCAGGGATGCTGAAAAAGAAACCGCTTGTGACTGTTCAGAGGCTAATTGCAGCCTGTAGGCTTTTAATAGCACCTTGAAGCTACAAAGCCTCAGTCCTGCTCTGTCTGTCGTCTGATGACCCTGTCTCCTTGGCCGGGCTGGACTGGGTCTAAGGTATTGTCCCAAGAAAGCAAGTCCACTGAGGCTTAGGGTCCGACCAGCCAGCCTAGAAGGGACCACCCAGCCCTAGGTGGTCTCTGTCTGAGATGTTAGCCCAGCAGGTCAGCAGAAAGGCAGAAGGAAACCTTTGTGGGGGATTTTCCAATTCCTGAGAGGCGGGCCAGCTGATGAAGGGTGGAAGGCTTTTCAGCAAATGCACCAGAAGGACAGTCGATGGCAGGAGGAATGGGGCAGGGACCATTCCTCAAGAGATCCTTTGATAGTGTGGGAGCCAGGCCTCTCCTCTGTCAAGAGAGGCTGAGCAGGGGATTAACCCACGCTGCTAAGGAACAGCAGGAGCTGCGGACCGGCTCTCCTGACCTAGGTGTTCTCCCAGGCATCCTGACCACTCGATCAACAAACACAATCACACAGGGCAAGCGTGGTAGGGGTCGGGCCTAAACCTTCTTTTTAATAAAATGGACTTCCCTGGTAACGTGGATGGATTCGACAGAGGTGGCTCATGTTCCAGAAGTAAATAGAAAGAGGCAAGGAATATATGCATCTGGGGTGCAGAGTCAAGGAGAAAAGGTGACGCGGTGACCAGCACAGGTTGACCTGTATCTTTTCCAGAGTGCAGTGGCATCACCATGAAGACTCAGAGACTCCATATCCTTCTTCGTCCCCCTCCTTCTGTTGTCATTGTTCTCCCACCAAATGAAGTTTAAATGCTTTTCAGGCACAACATTTTGTAATGGTTGGAACTGAGCCATCTAATGGCAGCAAGTTGTTTAGAAATGTTCCCTCAGTAACAGCTGCCCCCAAATTGTATGAATTTACACGACTTCAGAGCCAAAGTAGGCTACATTTAAGTGGATTCACTCTTTTTTTTTTTTTAAAGTCTCGCTCTGTTGCCCAGGGATGTCCCGAACCCATGGATTCAAGTGATCCCCAGCTTCAGCTTCCCAGGTAACTGGGATTACAGGCACGTGCCACCATGCTGGGGTCAAAGTTGATTCATTTTTAAGGGATCATAATATTCCAATGAGGACACCAAAGAAGACAGGTAGAGACCACAAGGTAACTGTTTTAACATTCTGTGAACTGATAGCTCCAAAGTGGAAAAGCTGAACCTTCATGAGAAGGCTCAACCAACTTGGAAAAGTTTGCCTCTATTTGCAATAGAATTGTACCTTGATGTAGAGGTCATCCGATGTACCAGCATCGGTGCTGATGATACTTGGGTTGCTATAACAGTCAGCATTCCTTCTTTGGCTATAAGTCAGTTTTCCTGTTCAGAAGTTGTTAAAATTGTCTATGACATCAGGAGTCAAGGGAGTGTCTGTCCTGATCAGGTGATAGACTAGCTATGTGACCTCGTTTGAGTTCATCAGTTCAGCTCCTCTCCCGGTCCCCAGCTCCTAACACATCAGATATCACAGAAGATGTTCCCTAGCTCAAGCTATCCATGTATCGCCTTCAAGTTCTCCCCCTAAAGTCAACTCATTCTTAATACAGGCCAAAGGGGTACCGAACCATGCCGCAAACCCAGGACAATCGCCTGGCGATCGGGCAATACCCATCTCTGAATCTCACACTGCCCATCTGGAAAGACAGACTCTGTATCCTAGTCTTTGCTGAACGGTGCTTATCATACTGATAAAAACTATGCGGGGAAGGCACACTGGCCTAGAGCTGCTGCTATTTGGGATGCTATTGGAGATAATCTGAGGAAATCAGTAATCTAAAGGAAGGGAGACATCAGAGAAATGTTAATGCATCCAATCATTAGCCTTACTTTTATCATGTCATTGCTAACAGTCCTTTACAAAGCAATGAAGTGGCTACCCCAAGAGATCACACCCCCAGAGGAAGAAGGGGAAATAGCAGTGGGCTCACTAAGACCATATGTGCAAGTGCTTTGGGGTAAAATCTCTAGGGAATACTGTCCCTAAACAGCTTAGGTAGTAAATACAAGATGTGCTCTGAAAGTTCACATAATTCTGAGATTATACTCCAGTAGCAAAGAAGACACTGATCAAAGATGCCCATAAAAATGTAGATTAATTAACTTTAATATGAGAGTGGTTATAACAGACAATGTATCCAAGTCATCCTTCTCAATAGAAAGTTAAAAGTAAACTTAGTAGCCTATTTCTTTCTCTGAGATTGATATATATTCACATATTCAAACTGGGTAAAAGAAAAAAGTGGATCTTTTCATTGTGGGGGAAAAAAAAACGAGTAACCCCAGCTTACCTAAAGCTCAGGCTCCCCAGTATAAAGTGAATATAATGAAATCAATGAAACAATAGCTATAAAAAAAAAATTCTAGCAAGATACCAGCTGTGAGCCTGAGGCCATTTCCTCTTTCTTAAAAGACAAATTAGCATCCAACAGGCTTTCTCTTTAAGGTAATCAGAAGTGCTGAAACTTTGCACTGGTGTGGATCCCTACCCATCCACCTCTTTAAAAATCCTAGATTCAGAGGAAGGGAATCTTCACCCAATAAGTGTTGCTTCTGGCATCCATTCTGCCATTTTTTTTTTTTTGAGACTAGGTCTCGCTCTTTTTGCCTGTGGATGCAGGCTCATGTTGCCTGGGGTACCACACACTCGAGCACACCCCAGCCTCAGCTTCCCAGGTAGCTGGGATTACAGGCGCGCACCACCACACCCAGCTATTTTTTTTTTTTTGGAACTAGGTCTCACTACAGGCCCCAGACGGGACTCGAACCGCAATCCCTAGCCCCAGCTGCTTCATAGGCTGAAGCTTACAGGAACGAACCACCGTGCCCAGCTTATTCTGCCATTCTTACAGGTGGCACCCAAGGAGGAGCTGTCCCATCTTTTCCGGGTTAGAGTGTTTTATCTGTTCCTTTCTTGGACTGCTGGTGCTGGTCACAATATGGAGAGATGAGGGTGGGGGGAGGGAGCGCACCATTTACTGTCTTTCATTTCTTCATTCTTCTCACGGAACCAGATTTTTGTCCTTACTATCTGTTGTCTCTCTTCACCTGCTCTGGCCCCATTTAAACACCGCAGTCCAACATGACAGAGCACACAGGCACACGGCCTGCACACAGAGGAGAATCGGCTGAGTGTGCATCGGTCGCTGTAAAGCCTGTCAGCTACCTGGCTCCTGGCAGCCTTTCCCATGACAGCTTTATGGCCGACACTAAGGAAGAATCAATAGGAGGGCAAGGGGTTGACATTTCATTTTCTAAAAAGTGATCCATTGAGGACCAATCACGGAGCAGTGTTTATCAGCCTTGGGAGGTGACATTTTTTTTTTAATGGGGGAGAAGGGACAGGAATCATCGCTGGGTAACTTGACAGGCTCAATTCTCTAAGGTGGGGACTCATAATTGGAAATCCGATGCATCCTGCTATCAATCCCGCCTTAAATAATAAAGTGATCAATAAAAGCAGAAAGGAAATTAAGTCATCCAGCTTCGATGCTATTTCCTATGGCCATGGCTTTTAATAAACTTGTCTTCCTGCATTACATTTTCATGTGCTTTTCGTTTCTTTTCCTCAAAGCAAAACAGTCAAAGGAAATTTATGATGTGGCGACTTATTTCTAATTACCTCAGTCTGACTACTGTATTTAGGGCAACTTAAAGGTGGAAAAAGGAAGCGAATCAGAAGGAAAGCTGGACTGTCAGTGGAGAAGGCTACCCAGCAGGAGGAAGTACCAAGGGATAAAGAACCTTTGCTCACAAGGGATCATGTCCCTGGTCTCTGGTTTGGGGACTCACCCTGCACTGTGGGCAACTATGTTTTTCAGGTGAAGGTAATTAATATTACCTCCTCTTACTGGAATTTAGAAAATCTTTATTTTTTGGCAACGAAAGTTATCTCTAAACACTAACATTTCTAAATGCAGAAACCTGTGATAATGGAGATAAAAGGCTAGATATAGCGGATTCTCAAATAATGTTTTGTTCAGAATTGTTGAACATTATAATGAAAATGTTGATGAGAAGGAAAAAAAAAACAATTGTTGAAGGAAACCATGACATTGAGGGCCCCAATTTCACTACCTACCCGTTTCATTTAAAGTCACAGTTTCAAATCCTAATTAAAATAAATAAAGTTTATCCTAGGGTTTATCAATTACATGTCAGTAAATCCTTTTTCTTTAACTTAAAAAAAGTCATTAATTCAAGACTATTGACATTGAGAATTTGCTGTAACTTCTACCCACTCCCTCACCCCATTCCCTGTTCTCTACTACCAGATGGTTACACATCAATGC
Organism: Uropsilus gracilis; assembly: GCA_004024945.1. Classification (NCBI taxonomy): domain Eukaryota; kingdom Metazoa; phylum Chordata; class Mammalia; order Eulipotyphla; family Talpidae; genus Uropsilus; species Uropsilus gracilis. The sequence goes on along the minus strand of PVHY01002885.1, from coordinate 57,714 downwards.
ATAAAGTCCAACATGTATTTATGTCCCTGGCAAATATAATAAAGGGCAAATTGCTATGCACAAGAAAGAGGTCCACCTTGATTGAAATTTAAAAATCAAATGTCAGGGAAGGAAAGAACACTGCGAATTCAGATTCTGTTCAGGCCAACCTGAAGTTTCCAAAGGCTCGGATTACCCCATTATGTTTGGGGTACAGTGGTCGTGGCTATAAGCATGTTTGGATGTGTGCATTACAGCAATAGGGATAATAGGGATGACTGCGGTAGACTGAATAGAAGGCGTTGCTCCAAAAACACTTAGCATTTTTCCTTTACACCGGAAGCAATGAACACAAGGACAAAGGCAGTTGTCCACCTACAATGAAGGTATATCAGAACACGCAGCACACACAATACCGTGTTAGAACACCCACCATAACCGATCTCTCCAAACCAGCACATCTTGGAGAGAGGATGGAAGTGCGATATTAGCAACACATGTTGATACTAGGGACAACTGGGGTCAGTCAGCCTAATTATAACACCCACACAATGAAGGGGAAGCACAGTGACTTGTGGAATCAGTGCTCATAGGCAGAGATGCTGCTGTGATATCAGTGAAATCTCCCCCAGGAGAGACTGAGGGAGAGACAGAGAGCGAAATCAACTGACTGTGACCTACAGGCAAGAGACTGTGGCATCCTGGCCAAGATCTACCTCTGTGAAAGAGCTGTCACCTCCGATCATTACTCGCCTCTGGGGTATCACTTCCTCTCTGCTAATGTGATATGGTCACATCAACCAGGATGACTTTGACTCCCCAGGTCCTGCGTTTTAACTAAAGCCCCATGTTGTGAAGTAGTGGGGCAGGAGAGGAGGGGCAGAGAAGCAGATTCTCACTTGAGACAAGACCCAGACAGGGTCACACACATGGAAAGTGGGCATCCAGTGCCCCCTACACCCCCATGAGCCTCTGGCTTCCTGTCCCTCATCTCCTGTCTCCTGGAAGGGTTAATAAGCATGTAGAGGAAACAAACAAACACAAAGACCTAGTTCAAAAGAATACGCAGCCACCGCAGCCACCGTCTTTAACGCCCTCTCTCTTCTGATGGCTCTTCACATGTCAAGCTCAGCTGCAAACCCCCAGAGAAAGTCAGTCTGCTGGTTTAGCAATGTCATGGTGTCAGTGTACCCATGGGGAGTCCCCTGGACATGCTGAGACCATTCCTGAGGCATCAGTATCCTTTAGCTCCCTTTATTATATATTTTTTTGAGACTAGGTCTTGCCATGTTGCCTGGGATAGTCCTGGTCCCATAGATTCAAGCGATCCGCAGCCTCAGTCTCCCAGATGCCCACCACCACGCCTGACTGCTTTTTTGAGACCAGGTCTCGCAGTGTTGCCCAGAGTAGTCTCAAACCTGCGAACTCAAGCAATCACAGGCCTCTTGCCTACCAGCACTTGGATACAGATGCACACCACCACACCCAGCTTAGCTCCGTGTATTAACCAATGTCAAGTTGAAGCACCTACTATGTGCAGACCTATCAAACTTCTTCCATGCAGAACTCCTTATGATCATTACTATGATCTATATTTTATAAGAGACAGAGACTCAAGGAGTTTAAGTCAGATAGTTGACAAATTTGGGGCCCTTTTTTTGTTTTTTACTTTTTGGGCAGTTAGTCATATGGCTTAGGAAACCAAGACATTTCCCATCCACTGGCTTTCCAGCTTGGTTTCCTGGAATTAGCTGGGTTTTTCCAGGACTCTCAGCTATGAAGGCTGCCACCAGGGTCCTGTCTGCAACCCCAGTAGGAAGCTAGAGGCGATCAAAGCAAAGAGGGGGGACTGGCAATGCAAATGTCCTGTTTATGATGCTAATCAAAAGCTCTGCTTTGTGCTGAGGAGACAAAAAGCTCCCTCAGGAAAACTGGAAGGGGGTGGGTGGTGAGGAGCTGAAGTGCTTACCTCCTGCTGATAACAAAGGCTGCGATGAGAATAACCACTAACACCACACTCCCAGACACAGACACCAGGAGCACCGTGGAGTTGGCCCCATCACCGATGATGCGGGAAGGCACTGAAAAGACAGAGGGGCAGAGTCACCTTAGGGGAGTGAGGGGGTTGGGAAGGTGGGGGGGGATGAGGGCATTGGGGGATGAGGGGATGAGGGTGAGGGCATTGGGGGATGGGGGAGCCAGGACTGCATCCTGGGCCATAACTTTCAAGTTTCTGAAGTCATATAGATGTTCAAGGTCTCAACCTTAGAAGCAAGTTTCTGCACAGCTTTAAGGAGACTAAGACACTGTTTTCATAATCAGGGTAAGGACTCTGACCAGAATTATTATTAAATCCTAAGCAAACATCATCACTCAAAGCTTTTTTCTCTTTTCCTTTCTCCTCTCAGCTCTGACTCTTCCTTGAGCAGGTGAATTCCTTAGTGAGAGACGCGTGGAAATTTCAGAAAGGACAGACCCTTTTGAATGTTCCTCTCCCCCTTACAGCTCCCCCAATCTATCAGCAACCTGCTTATTATTACCCAGTTCAAAAGTCACTTCCTCTTGTCATCTCCCAGGATAATCACACAAAGGATGTCAGCCCCCATTCAGATTCAACATGAAAGTGCTTTCTCTTTTGCTTTTTTTCATTCTTGTTTTATTTAATAATTTATGAATAAAATTCCTTGCTAGAATGGATGTCAGAGCGCTGCCCCTCCCCCTATTAAGCAAGCTCAATTTGGGTGGTTAATTATGGAGGTGGAGATTTCTTAGGTAAACCTCTGATTATGTCAACCAGTTGATTCAACTCACAATGTTGAAAGAGCTGATGGATTTGTCCAAAAGGTATGCTTTTTAAAAAACTGATCTCTGTTTAAAAAGATTCCTAGAAATAAACAGGAAAGTAAAAAAAAAAATTTCTTCTTTAATCTTCCCAGGGAGAAAACTCCCTACCTTCACCTGTGCTCACCCTGCAACTCTCCCTTAGTCTAACAATCCCATTTTTCATGGGTTTCTAGAATGTTTAGAACAAAAGAGAAATAGACAATGTTTTTCAATCATATTTAAAAGAGAAGTCAGCTGCCATTATGAAAAATATTCTTTTACCCTAAGTTACAAACATTGGCTCTCTCACTTCAAGCATCACTGCAACAAATGCTCGCCTCAGCAGAAAGGAGGTCCAGCTTGGATTACGATGCCATGGGGTTCACCTTGGATTCTAAAAGGAAGCTCAGGAGTCCTCACCTGTGTTGGTTGTGACCTCCAGGGGCTCGCTGAAGTCCCCGTAGCCAGCAGCTGTCCTGGCTCTCACGTGGAAAACATAGGATGTCAAGGGGTTCAGCCCTTTGATGTCTGTGTTCCTGGCGGCTGTGCGGACGATCCTATAGCTTCGCTCATTCTGATCCTGCGTGACAGGAAGGCATAGTGAGGAAGAAAGCACGAAAAATCCTCCACCTCCTTCAAGTACTATAGTCAAGGAGCCCAGCCAGTCTACTCAAAAGTTGAAATTGAAGTGGAGATGGATAAACTCTAAATCTTATTTTCTCCAGCACTTTCAGTACTCGGTTTCTGGAGACAGCCACAGGAATACAGAGTTCAGGTATGCATATTGACACTGACTGTATGTAGATTTTTTTCTCATAACCTTTATTTTTTTTTAAAGAACATTAAATAATAGTTGGTGGTTTTCTTTATTCTACACCTAGTAATTTAATAGAAATTAGCTGTAAGAAGGGCCCTTGTCTTTTTCTATTTTCTGTCTCAAAAACGTCAAAAACATTGTAATCTGGTTTCAATGAGAGAAAAAAAAAAACCCTGTCCCTTTTCTGTGTTTAATAAGGAAGCCAACAAGTGATTATCTTTAAAAAGGGAGAGAAGACAATTGTTCATTTTCTAGACAACCCTGCATGCAAATAGCTCTCTTCACAATTCTGTCCTTTAAGAGAGACAAGTTATTTGTAAAAATAATGTCTTTCTATAACTTTAAGAGGCTGAAGAATGTAATTTTCTTTCCCTGATTTTCTATTAAAAGTCATGAAAACCCACACCTTGATTCTGAATAGCAGTGATCTACTTAAACAGATCATTATTTCTACTTTTATGAGTCACTCTGCCTGATAGAAGGGTTATAGATTCGAACTTCTCAGCTATCTTGATTTTCATTGCTAGAAAGAAAAAAATTTTAAAAATGAAGGTATTTTTCATATTTTCCTCAAGATAACCAACTTAAAACACAAAATTGGGCTTGATTGTGGGACAGCATGTATTTGGTTTTCAGATTATTGATATCCCAGGATTTAGAACTGGTTACACACTAGGAACAAGAATGAGGGGAGAGGAAGGAGAGAGAGTAAGGGACCTTGTTCATTCAAGTAATACCTTCTCATAATACTTGACTTCATACTCCAAGATCACCCCATTGGGTCTGTCTGGTTCCAACCATGCCAGAGCAACACTGTATCTTGTGACTTCTTTAGCCTGGACCAAAGCAATGGATGATGGTGCTATTGGGAAACATAAAGAAAAAAAAAAAAGACATATTGTTTTAGGGGAAAGAATGGTGGTATCAGTCCATCATTTCATCTTTAGAGAAATTTAATTACCTTGTTTGCTCAGTTCCCATTTGGCCAAGATCACCCTTGTTAATGGTTCCCTCTAGTCTTCGTAGGTATACAATTTGTCTCAGAAAGCAAAGGGCTGGAAGGTTCACATCCCCTTCAGTAAGTGTAAGCATCTCTTATTAAGGTAGGTTCCTAAAGGCTATAGTTAGAGACAATGGTTTCTGGCTATTTGTCTTTGAAAGCCCAAGGAAGATCTCCTTTCAGGCTCAGTAAAACTGCATCTAACCCGACCTCTGAAACAAGATGCATGTCCTCTTACTGATCCTTCATTTTATAGAGAAAGAGAACTTGCAAATCTTTCAAGAGGGCAGTAGGAAATGACAGAAGGCCAATACTTGACACACTTTTTCATAAGTGCTTCATTACAGAGAAGGTTTCCTGTTTGAACACAACCATGCAAATAATGGAGAATGCAATGGTGGTCTCCCTGGACATATTAGGTGTTTTGTGACTATTTTTCAAGTGTTGAAATATTGCTTTGGCCTGTAAGCAGCAAACATTCTTTCCAATGAGAAAACACAAAAGCCCCCCTCCACTGGGTATGTAATCATGCAGAGGGTGGGCGCAGGGGTGCATATTGGAGATATGTAATGCCTGGACGCGGGGTGCTCACTTCTCCACCGGGGTGGCCATGTTTCCAGCCGGCTGTCATCCAGTTCTGCTGTGACTGACAATGGTGCAAATGTGCCATCTCCAGGGAACAGAGGGAACATTCATGAAATCTGCAATCTTATCGAGCAAAGCTGGTCCGCAGACCTAGTTTCCTAAATTGAATCTTCCTAAATTGAATGTGGATGCTTTCTTTGTTCCCCGATGGTGGGAATATATGAAACAAACGTCAAAAAGGATCACTGAGTAACAGCATTCCAGTGTTGCACCCTCCTCCTGCATTTCTCCAGCATGCACAGCACAGCCAGACCATAACACAGAGGAAGAAAGAGGCAAGGGAAAATAAATTGTCACTGAAAATGGAAGGTGACTAGCACAACCCTGATTGACTATCTCTGACAGAGAGACTGATGACAAGGAGAGCAACCTGAGCAAGGAAGCTTCCAGCTGAAGCCGATCTAGCAGGGTGCAGCTCCTGGAACAGCCATTTGACAGCTTGGTATCTCTGTTAAGCATCCCTTGAGATGGCATGCATACATGCACAGACACACAGACACACACTCATGAACACACAGAGACAAATGTACATGCATGTGCACACACAGACACACACCACCCAAAAAAATTATTCCAGATTGGATCTCAGGCATAAATGCAAGTGAAAGATAGAGCGGATACACATGTCCACCATCAAAGGCAGCTCAAGGTTAGCAGGACGGAGCTAGGCAAACAGAGCTGTGTGCAGAGGACATATGGAAGTCACTGAACATCTGAAGAAAATGAAAACCGGAAATGTGCTCATTAGGTGTATTAAGACTTCCTCCCTCCCCCCCCATCCCCAGCGTATGTGCAATTGTGTGCGCGCACACATCGCTTTTTCCTTTTTTTGTGACTGGTTGATACAGACTCAGTGCCCAGTAAAATGCAAGGAGCGACTTTTTTAAATCTTGAGGTAGCAAGGGGGCCAAGCAGCTGGACTGGTTGCGAAAAGCTATTTCCCTCCTAGTAATAAATATATTGCCTAACAGCACTTTAGCATGCACTCCATCGAAAGGGGCTCTTTAAACCCTGATGGTCAGGGTCAGAAAATGAAATCGAAATGGGAGGCTGTTGGAAGGCAAGCGGGAGGGAGGGAAATCATAAAGTGATAAAATGAACTTTTTCTCTGACATGGTCTGGGTCAGATACAGCTCCACACAGGTAGATTTCTCAGGAGGGGACAGCCTGGCTGCCTGGCTGTGTGTGGTTAACTGAGTCTATTTCTTGGGTCATTCCTAGCCTGCTGCAGGTGGGAGAAGTCTGGCTCCACTGTGGAAGCTGCAGTGGTGATTGTTGCCTGGGAGTTCAACCAATGTGCCTCAGTTTTGGGCAGGGCGTGAACAATACAGTTGTGGTAGCTCACAGAAAATTCCTGGAGCATCCCGCTCAGAAAACCCACAGGTACGCATGTGGAAATAGCCCAACAGAGGATACTGAGTCAGTTGCCGTAACCATGGAGGAAATAGAATTGCTCAAGTTCAGATGGAGCCTGACAGACTTAGCTCTCAAGTCTGAGCAGCTCTTTTTTTCCTCTGATCGTTGTGACACTGTGCTGGTATCTCCAGTGACTTGTATTTCCTTTTTTAGAACTCTGCACCATCACCTCCAGATCACCATCTTCTTGACCACCTCTGCAGGTCACATCTCTGTCTTCCAGATGCCACCCTACTCAGGACCGAGCCCCCAAACCAGTGTCAAAATGCCCCCAGCCTAGCTCCTCCTCCTGCTCCCATTTGCTTCTAATTTTTCCTCCTAAATGGGTCTTGCCTTCAACAAAACCAACCATTTTCCTTCCTCTCTGTCTCTACTTGGAGCTTTCTCATTGTCTGGGACACTCTTTATCTGCTGTCACAAGCCTCTACCACAAATACTATCCAAGAATTAAGGCCAACATTGATATATCTCAACCTTAGTTTTCATTGCACTGATTTCAAATGATTGTGTGTTGCAGGCATATATACACACACACCTTGATTCATTTTTAGTTTAATTTACAAAAAAAACCAAACACAATGGACAAAAAAAGAGTGGGGAAAAAAATCTCCACCACCATCTATTACACAACCCCCTTTTTGCGACCCCCCTTTAACTCTGGCAATTTCAGCTCAGTTTCAATGTTCATCAGCTTACTTCTGTTTTGTCTGTTCATCTGTCTAGTTTTGTTATATTGCACACAAGATAAGATCATCCAATGTTTGTCTTTATCTTTCTGACTAATTTCACTTTGCATAATCCCCTCCCATTTTGCTGCAAGAAGCAGAATGTCATCTTTCTTTAAGCTCAGTAGTATTCCACTGTGCATGCATACCACACCTTCTTTACAAAATCTTCTGAAGTTTTCTTTAGAAAAGCATTTTAATGATCAAAGCAATCTGTGCCCACATGAGATTGAGAACCATACCTAAAGCATGCAACTGCACTGAAGTAGGACACACAACCATGATCTCCTTGGGGAAGAACTTTCTGGGAAGGATGTCAGTTTGGGGAAAGCAGACTTTGCAATGTGGCAGGAGAAAAGAGGCAGTTTGGGTGTCTTACACTTAACAAGTCATATGAGTATTCTTCCCTCACCTTTCACCTTTCCTACCTACTTGCAATATCACCTCCAACTCTGCATCTGGAAGCATCTGGAAGCCACCACCCAGCTCAGCATGCCTGCCTGGGGTTCACTTCCCCCAGGGGAGGCCTTTCTCAGCTTTCCCTTCCCCAATGGTTCCCAGGCATCTGTCTTTTTGGTTGACCCATGTAATTGTTGCCACATCCCTCCACAACATGTACTTTCCTAAATTTTATTTTCTTAAATCAACACAACATATGTACTGAGTATTACTCAATACTTAAAAAGAAACTTTTGTGGTATTAATAAAACCTTGTTATCACTTAAAATTAGTGGCAGATCACCATAAACATGAAAACAATATATCGGTGTTGGCTGGAGCTTTTGTTCCTCCACTTCCACTTTGCCAAAAAGAGATTAACCAGTAAAAACATTATCTGGGCACCAATTTAGGATTTATCTGAAGAATAGAGAGAGAATTGAAAATGTATCAGCTTTCATAGGATAAGTCAGTATTTTATTACTTTCCATCTGGGTCTTCCCTAAAAATTGTCCTTGCTGTCTCCACTGGTATGATTCACACTTAGGTGAAACCATCAAATCTTAATTTGGAAAAGTTCTGAATGGATTGCCAATGGCCCAGGGCTCTGCCCTTGGCTAACAGAATGAGATGAGGTGATATGAGACCAATAAAACAACATATGGAACTTTCATCCCAAATTCGCATTCAACAGGAGCTCTCACAAAAGAAGACTTGTAATCATGGTGTGATGGTGTGATGTGTGGTCTATGTGAAAACACCATGGAGATGAAAAGGGTCCATTTGCCTCTCAGTTCTCTAGTTTACATTCTGGAACCTTGTCAAGGCATGGCTTCTCTTCAGCATTGACTCACCCCTTAAGCTTATACCAGTGGAGCAAGGCAAAGATGAGAAGGGCAAACAAAGCTGAACCAAAGACAGTCCCTGATGTTTAGCCAAGTATCATCTTCTCCCTTAGCATCTTCCCAAGTGAACCAACAAGGAGGCATTTTTAGAGCTGTTTTACAGAGATGACACTCTTTAGTGGCAAGTCCGAGTGTTCATTTCTAGAATTCAAGAAGAGAACCTTGCTAGGCTGCATCTCATCCAGATTTTCTCTCATGGTAACCCAGAGAAGGGAGAGATAGGTGCCTTTTCATCAGACTGTATCTGTAGACACCATGCAGCTGACTCTTCTCCACAGAGTCAAAGGAGAAGCTAAGAGGAGGCAGCAGGTTAAAACAAAGTGAAGCATCTGAGAAGGCACAGTCCCTGTGCACAGACTTCATAAAAGAGACACTTGCTCTCAGGAAAGTTCTGTTCCCTTGGACATAAGCAGGCATGCTTTAATGGCTACAGGTTCGACACAGCACACAGCCAGGGGAGCTCATTGACAGTAATATGGTTGGGCAAAGATGGATGTCAAAGTCACAAAAGCAAGAATTACTAATGACAAGGTTTGTTTGTTCAATGCAGTGTTTAAATTCAGTGCTCTGGTGTTCAGAGCAGAATTCCCATAGACCAGTAGAAATGCACTTCTCTCTCCTGAGATATCTGGTACCTGAGACGACCTTTTCCTATAACTCCCAAAGGACTATCAATAGTTTTTAATCCAAAACATGTCCTCCCTCTTCTTTTTACTTACAAATCAAGCCAGGACATCTGTTCAATCATTCGACAAATACTTTTTAAGTGATTGCTTGAAGAATTTGCAATCAAATTGAAGCAAAATAGGCATTTATGTTTAAAAAGTTAAACAAGACTTAGCTGAAGAAAACAGTACCTGGAAACAGAAGCCAGAAGTGGGAGGAGTGTCTGCAGACTATAGAAATAACCATGGAAGAACTTTAAGTAAGGCTGAGGAAGTGTGGCCAAGACTTGCAGGGGTAGAAAGGAGCAGGATGGAGAAAAAAATGCCTGAACAGAGGCGCATTGATGCATATATAAGTGGAATTTCCAGGAGCTCACTAGTGCCCTCTATCTGGAAGGAGGGTACAGGGATCACCCAGGACACATGGAATGATGGAAAGATATTTTCTATCTTAGTAAAATTATTTTCTAATTGATAAAGAAAAAAATACTCTTCATTTTACTAATTTGGTGGGGGGAAAATCAATGACTTTTGAAAAGATTATGGATTAAAGTTCAAGTTTGACATTTAGTAGTTGTCATCATGGATAAACAGTTGCATTTTCTTGCCTCAGTTTCCACATTTGTAGCACCCATCACATGCCAGAGAAAAGTACATGAACTATTACAATGTATGTTTCACAGATTAGGGCATGCATTTCCACTAAGATAATATTAGCATATGATATATGGATGTTTAGTAATATGTTCAATGAAGACAATTGATCTAAATGTTAAAGTAGATATACAAAAAATATCTTGTGGGCAGCAAAATGTGTTCTAAACATAAAATGCCAGAAGTAAGCCATTTTTAAAACAACATTTTATCGGCACCTGTTTCAGATGACTTTCGGTGGATTTGGTTTTGCCATTTAGGTGAACTAAGGTATTGACAATTAAGAATTGAAACAAATGATAATTGTAATTATAAATGAAGTCTCTGTTTTCTAAGGGATAAGAGGAGTCACCAAATTTTTAAAAACAGTTTGCAAAATGTCATTCAAAAATAAGTTAACATTAAAACTAGTTTCCCTTGCACCTGTTACAGACAACAATTTGAGGGAATGCTCTTTTGTTTGATGAAGGTGTTGACAGTCAGCTCAGAACTTCTCCTTGTATCTATAGGGCATATGCAAATAGTTCTCCTGGTTTCCCACCCACAAAGGAACAGCAGTGTTGAGACTCTCCTTAAGTCTCTAAGTCACAGGTAAGCCTAAATTTAGAAAGGGTCCTAACTATCTCTTTTTTGTGTGTAAGACTAAAGTTACCCTCCAAAGAAACACTCCTATAAACAAAATCAGATGCTGCCAGAAAAAAACCATTAGGACATGCCTGAAATACCACCAAAAGGATAACAGTGAAGTCTGAAGGTAAGTAGTCGAGACCGTCTGACATCTTTCTACACAGGTACTGCAAATAAGTAAAATGATAATAAAATATTCATTTTTAAGATGAAACTAACTAAACACAAAGAGAATAAAGGAAGAAACTAAACACAAAGGCAATAAAGGAAGAATTCAACTTGGCTGATGAATTCATGCGAGCTTGCTTCTGAGGCACCAAGAGAAATTCACCGCCCTCAAATCATCCTGCTTTCAAATTCCACATATCCCTGAGAACTGGAGACTGCTTTCTAAACAGAATCCCCATTTGCTCTGTACCTGTGGTTACATTTTGTTTGAGAACAGACTACAATGTGTCCGGGAGGCACATGTGGGTTTTATCTCTGTGTATGTTTTTGATAAACAGAAACAGCATGGCTTAGGACTTCTCTTGTGCCTCTCCAAGATGGGTACATTTCACAAGGAAGGATTACAGGAGATGCTTTGATGTCAAACAGAGGTGGCTCCCTTTAAGAAAATGTTAAATTTAACTTTCTTTGGTTCTAAGTTCAGCAGTTGTCCTTGCTCCCACTGATGAGAATGCTGCAATTTTCCTTTATTCACTTCCTCAATGACTTGCCATTAAATACCTGCAAGTCATTTTACTGCAGCAGTTTGGGGCTCAGTGACACCCAGACAGGACAGAGAGGAGAAAAGAAAGTACAGATCAAAGAAAAGAAGGGAGGATTCCCTGCAAATCCTCACTCATGGGCTAGACAATTGCTTTCTTGGGGCCATCATTATAGGCAATGAATTAAAAACAGTTTAGGAGGACTTGGAGGGGGATAACTAAAACAGATTGACTGCATTTCATTACTGGCTCAAATTAGGGGAGTAGGGGGACTGAGGCAGGAAATAAACAGATGCAATGAAAGGTCTCCAGCCAATGGGCAAGAGAGAGTGAAAACAGCCCGTTAAGAAAGTTAAGAAACCAAAGCGCTGGATGTCAGCAGCACAACAATGCCCATTGTCTGGAGGAAAGATGACTTCTTAACCACAGCAGGCTTCCTTTCCCTCTCAGGCTTGAAATTAAACAGTTGTTTACTCAAGGGCTCTTTGATAGGAAAAAATATAAACCCACAGTTTATATATATCTCTGCTTAATGCAAATAGCATATTTAAATTTAATTACTTGGAGCTTAAGGTGGTTTTGTTCTCTCTTTTCTTTCTCATTCTACACCACAGCTCTGATTTGTTCTTTATCAAAGGTTTGTGCATTTTAAAATGCTGTCAAGCCTCAAAATTAAATGCTTCAGAGCACTAATGATATCCTTGTGATTAAGATTTTTGCCTTTGCATGGATGCTAAGAGCTAGAGTGCTGATATTAATTGCTTTCTTCCATAATCCACCAAAGAGAGGGAAGAATTTCTCCTCTGAGCTTAACACTACCTATGGTATCAAATCACTGAGCATTTTTTTTAGCTATTATCTTAGCAAGGTCTTACAGTTACTCATATATTTTCATTTACATGTGATCCCACTTGCCTATATTCAGTGACTGAGTTGAGCTATATTAATTTTTTTGGCTTAAAGTCATTAGAAAGCCGCATTCTCCATCCATCCCCCTGGGCTCATCATCACTCGTGTGGTGTAAATTCCAACTTTGTACCCACAGCTTTTAGATTCTGTACCCTCCCCTAACACAAGCATACTTTCTCATAGTAGAGATGAGAAATTGTTTTTAAAACAAATAAAAGGTAGAGAAAAATTATTTTTAATTTAAAATGGAAATATTTTCTTAGTCAACAAAAGACATCAAACTGGATTCCCAATTAAAATCTTCAAAGGACTGACCTAAATGAAATTCATTTATATTTAAATGGAAATATTAATATTAATTAAACTTATAGTTAAAATGTATGAGGCAGTTTTCTCCCATAAAGTGACTTTCAAGGTCAGCACAGTCTATTTAAGCAAATAGTATAAAATAAAACAGGGTAACTCCAGCAAGTACTAGTGATTTCCAGATTCTTCTCTGAGAACACTACAGATACTTTAACTTAGTAATTTGAGAAAAAAACCTTGACAAAGCATTTAACTCAGACTCTCACTTTACTTAATTTTCCAGAAAAATGGGAGGCAACTTCTTTAGATAAATTCTTCATAGAGAGCCACTGACCACATTTAAAATAATGAACTGTGATGCTATTCTTAGCCTTCACATGACGTGTTTGCATGAAGTGAAGGTGTTGGAAGTTAGCTTTGTGGCTAACTGTCCAAAATCCGGAGCGCCCCTCCTTTAAGTAGCTGTTTCTGGCCTGGAGCTGCCCAGCTTGCAACCACATCTCCCCAACACTTGGCAGGGAGGCTGGCCCATGGGATTGAGTCCTGGGCAATGGGATATTGGGAGTTGTGAGAAGGGCTCTTGGAATCTGAGGCATAATGAGGCATTATACACACACACACACACACACACACACACACAATGAGGCATAATATCTGAGGCATAAATGGCTCATGAAGGTCCCTATTCCCTTTAACCCACAGCTCCCAGTTCAGAGCTGACGCCTGAACTCTTTTTGGAAACTCCACATCAACCCTCCTCTCATCACCACCCACCAAAGAGCAAACCGTTTTCTATTGCCTTGCGCCTTGTCCCATTATCTAGCATGTGGGGTACATAAAAGGGAGCCATTCAGAAAAAAAAAAAAAAGGACATTTACAGGTAAAAGTCCTCATATAGGAACTGAAATAAAGAAGTTTGAGCCATGATTGACAGATACCTATTAGGATCTTACTGTTGGGAAACCCTGGCTGGTGTGCATGCGCAGTGAGCACGTTTCACTCCTCTAACACCCGGGGTGAGCAAGAGGGCGGGCAGATGTGTGTGAGCTTCACCAGGACAGTTATGGTTGTGAAACTGCTCGCAGTGAACGGACATAGTTGAGTCACAAAATATTGGGGCTTGTTTTAATGTTAATCACAAAAAGCCCCTGAAAATGGTTTGGCTGAATTTTCCTGTTAGAAAAGAGTTCGCCAAGCCTGTCTGCATAATAGATAGCTCTTCCAGTTCAGGCTTCCCTCGGACAAAGGGAATGGGCAAATGGAGCAAGGAGAAGGGGCAAATAAGCAAAAAGATGCTTTTGGCCTCCCCTGCCAAGCACCTGGACACATTTACCATTTAATCGCTGTACCTCTCTGAAGTAGTTGTAATTACCACCCTTAGATTTCATATTGGGAAACTCATGCACAAAGAAACGGAATAATTTGACCTGAGTCACAGAATGAATTTCAAAACCAAGTCTGTCTGATCCCTCACACCACATGTCTGTAAACACACACACACACACACACACACACACACACACACACACACACACACACTGAACTAGCACTTACTAACTACAATGTGCCAAACATTGTTCTAACTCTTACATAGACTATTCATATAATCTTCACCAGGCAGACACTGTTATTATTCTCACTTTATAGTTTAGGAAAATAAGATCCAGGAAGTTTGAATGCCTCGCCCCAAGTTACAGCATATAAGTAAGTGCTAAAGTGGAAAATCAGATGCAAAGACCCAGGTACAAGTCTGTCCTGTAATTGTTGCTTGCTAGGTTCCCAGGGGCAAGTTAGACATGACCCCTGGTTAAGGACAGAGCTTTAAGCTTTCAGGGTAAGACATTTCCTCTTATTACAACTTCCTAAAGGACTAAGAAGAAAAGCATCTAAAACCAAACAATTCAATCCTGAAAGAAAACAATAGTACTTGAGGTTAGGGAAGGGGTTGGGAGCATAGAACAAGCTTCTAGAAGGTTGACAGTGTTCCATTTCTGGACCTACTTGATAGTCACATAGGTGTTTGTTTTGCAATAATTCCTTAACTAGAAACTTAAATCTAGTCGGCTTTTCCGCATATTTCACAACAGAGATTAAAAATGCAAAATTGTGAATAATATTAAAGGGGAAGCTTTTTTTTTTCTCATATATAAACAATCTTATTTGACTGCAGCAAATTTTTAAAAAGTAATTCAGGAACACTGGGGAATTTTTTTAAGAATTTTCAATAAAATACATCCATTCTAATGTTATGAAATGCTTTTTGAACGTATATATTGTGCCCAATCATAAAATTCATCATTTATAAAGCTTTAAATATTTTAAAATTTGGAAAGTTGGGAAAACTGGATAATTTGAAATTTGAATAATTATGTCCCTATGATCTTGTTGCTATACATTTATTTTAATAAGTGAATTGTGAAAAAACTTACCTTGTACCAATAAATTGAAGAAAACTTGGTACAAATGATAAGTAGCCAGTCATTCCTTACAACAAAGGGGAAGCATTTAAATTATAGAAAGAATCACCTAAAAATCTTAAGCTAACACCATGGGCATAGACGTAAAGGTATCATGAAAGATTTAAGTTTTGCAAATTAGAAGTTTCCTTACTATTTAGTCCTTAATACGGGTATCGTACAGTGATTATTGCTCTCTGCAGTAAAGAAAACTCACCATTAAATGCCTGGTTCTACTTTTTAAAAAAATTTGTTATCTTGAACTGGCATTACTGCATGCATAGCCATCCCATCCGTGGTGAAATTACAAGTGGACAGTTCATCCAGAAACCAAGGACATTGGCCACAGAATTAACAGGGAAGGACACGGTACCAGAAAGACACAGGGCACCAGCATGTCTGTGCAGCTCAAGTGTGTCTTCTGTTTCGACTGAGAGCTGCTTGTTTTACTCTCTATTTGCTTACTAAGAAATTTGCTGGCAGGTTTTAACAAGGATACCCCCATACTTGCCAACAGAAACACGATAGGATTCAGTGTGCCTTTCCTGTGGAGTGAAGATGCCAATTTAAGGCAAACAGGAAAACAAGTCTTTCCACTGGAAGACAATCAATTAGAATTTGACTCAACAAGACAACTGTTTTGATGATAAGAAAATGGAGTAAAGCTTGCGACAATAGAGAAAATTAATTTTTTTCCTCAGAATGCCTCTAGGATGATGAATCTTCTCATGCATTTCAGTGGGTAGAAATGTATCTAGTGTAAAGTCTTTAGTGGAAATTATTTTACATGTATCTTGGCAAGTCAGGACCAAGAACACTGGGGAACATGAACCCCTTCATAATGGACTATGTTCTCCAAAATTATTCTGGAATATACGGGGGCTAACGAAAACAAAGAGCTACTTTATTGAACAGAAATACAATATAAAAAGTGGTCTCACTTATATGAGGGACAAAAGGAAAACAAACAGTTAAACAGACAAGAAAAATTTAAAACAATAGCAAAATTCAAGTACAGAGCATGAGGGGGGGAATGGCAGGGTAGGAGGGGCACAAAAGACTAAGGTGATAAGGTGGTGGGAGAACCCTGGGGTAGATAATGATGTAAAATAAAACAAATAATATAATGAAAAGAAAAGAAAAGAAAAAGAGTGGGGAAAATTAGCTGCTGTGAAACAAGGTTGTTTCTTTAGCTGTCAGCTCCACTGGAGAGCTTCAGTCATTCCAAATCTGGAAAATCAAAGTTATGTTGCTGGCTTAGGGTTCTCTTTGTTAGTCAGACAGCTGCTAATCGTCCTGCTGGGTTAGGAACCAATGAGACAATGCTGTCACATTTAGCTTCCTGACACCCTGAGCATCTAGATCAGTCCCCAATTAAATATGTATTAATCACCAAGACTCTAAAAGCCAAGATGATAGATGTAACCCAGTAAATCTTTGCTCTTGGCTTTCACTTTCCACACTCAGGTTCCTACATTTACAGGCAGAAATGCTTAAAAGCCTGCTCGAGGAACTGACCAATAAAAAACCTTGTTCACTACTTTATAGCAGATGCTTGACAATTTCCTACCCCTGCAAAGCTTTTCAGAAAGAGGTAAGACATTGATCATTCTGCTAAAAGACCCTGTCTGCCTCAATAAATAGATCCAGTCTGCCTGTTATCATCTGAACTTTTTAAATGTGATAACTAATTCAGGAGTGTGGTTTTGCCACTCTCCGTAAGGACATCCAAAGTATATGTGTAGTTTTGTTTTGTTTTTGTTTTATTTTAAGGCTGACAATAAATCTAGGAAATTTCAGGGGACAATATATTAATTACACCAATACTAACCTCCCCAGAGGCAGGACAAATCACTCTCAGGTCATCACCCCGATGAGAGTGAATAAATGGCATCTTTTCCTAGATGTAGGCACCAGACATGACAGAAAAGACTATCTATTGGAGGAAGCCCCTTGAATTCCATGCCTTGAATTGTAAAAGGGTCTCAAAACAAACAAACAAACAAACAAACAAAAAACTGAAGAGAGCCTAAGGATTAAATTCTCCATCAAAGAGCACCATGTACAGCATCTGTTATAAATAAGTGACCTGGTAATCCACCCCAAAACAAAACAATGAACAGAAAAGAATGAAAAGCAAGCAGTCTCATTGATGCCATCAACAGAGACACCCCCTCCCCAATGCAATTTGTTCTTAGGAGGGACCTAATCCCTATAATCAAAATAGAGACACCATTATGAATTTTTGGAAATCTTTAGAAATTTGATTTCTTGTGTATATTTTGGAGGCTAATGGAACACAGGACAAATACAGTCATTGTAAGGTGTCAGCTTGGTGCTCGCTCAAGGCACTGAATGCTTGGCTTCCTATGGCATCTGAGTATATGATGAATAACTCCATCCCCATCATCATCTCAATGATGGTCCACCATCTTCCAAGTTGAAAGACTGGGAAGTCAATTAGTGTCACTTATGATGTGGACACCTGCCGACTTAGGCCTGGACGGAGACCAATTCCATTAATATAGCCACTGAATGGTGGCCAGCTGGTCAGGCTTTGGATCACTTATGATGTAGACCAAATTTAAGGAGATGACCTAAAGACAGGAAGGTCCAGAGCCCATTATTCATCTCCTGAGCCATCCAATTTCACATCACATCTATAGTTGAAACAGGATACCTATTTTCCCTAATAGTCAATTGAAGAAATCACCTATGAACTGCTCAAAAAATGAAAAAAGTCATGGCAATCTGAAACTGAGGTTTGAGTTCTGCAAATGGTAAGCCTCTTCACCAGCTATTGTCATTTTTAGCTCAGAACCTACTTTTAAGTAACTCATCTTTCTTTCCCCAACTGCATTTTCAAAGAGACTGGCAGAATGGGGGGGGGGGGGACACACACAGAAATTGAAAATATCTAACAAAGAAAAAACTGGAGCATAAAATTATAGGCTGCAGATTGTCAATGACAGGATGCAAGAGGCAGAAGAGACATTTCAGTTCAATTTTGGTTGAAAATCTAAGAGTTCTGTGCTACTCAGAATTTTTCCAAATCCAAATATTGCTTGGTTTGACCAACAATAGCAAAAAGCTGAGAAATGGTGGCTGTAGAAAATGTAGAATGTTAGAAGTGAGAAAAATGTGTATGTGTGTGTGAGAGAGAAAGAGAGAGAAGATAATATCCATGAGCTGAGGAAATGGCTTTTCATGCTACTTGAGAACATCTTACTTGTAGCAAATCTTTTCTGCCCAGTTCCATGCACAAAGAAATGACTGGTGAGTGGAGAAGAGATAGAGACCTTTAGATTAAATCATAACCATCACATTTTGAAAACACTGCATATAGAAATGGTCTCCACATGCTATGCTATCAAAACAATGTGTCTGTGAAAAGATTCTAGCAGTTCTCATATTTCAAACTATTTTTTTGGTCATTCTCTTAAAAATGCTGATAGAGGTTAGTGAAAGGGGTATAATTTATGAGAAAAGATTTTAAGCTTGGGAATCTGCAACCTAGAATTATTATTTTTTTTTAATTTTGGGGTATCATCCAAAAACTAAATTGCATGTGCCAGATGATTTGAAATCCTATAGGCATTATAAGATCAAGGTTGAAACAACTGAGCCATTAATTTTTAAAATGTCATTAAGGCCAAGAGTTGTCTCTAACTGCAACTGTGCTTGAGAATTCAAGATGACTTTCACCATCATAAAGAATAACAACGAGTGTATTAGGAAAGTTTAACTGCTTCAGGACTTGATTTTTTTTTTTTTTTTGGTTTTTATGCTAGAATGTTCATCTTACTGAGGTCTCTACTTAACACAGCTTGCTGAGGTATGAAATCCAGTATCATTAACTCCACTCAGGGGTCAGTCTGTATATACCAGAAGGTCCTCATTAGAACAACATCTCACCTAGAAATAGTCCCTCAGCATGGCTGCTAAGAAGGGAAAGGGAGTAGATGTGCAGAACACTATAGACAGTTGGATAGAAATGATTTTGTATGTGAAAAAGAAAGAGAAAGAGGAAAAAAGAGAAATGAAAGGGGAGAAGAGGGGGAGGGAAGGGAGGGTAGAAAGAGAAAAAGTCACCATGCAACAAAGAACACATACACTTAGGTTCTACACATGAAAGAGTTAACAGTGAGATTTTCAAGGCCTTCTCATCTATCCTTTATCCCAATTAGAACACATGTATATTATATAAAGATCCCTTAGATCCATGGCAGCTTCTCAAAGCCATATCTGATTTAGTTGACAATGAAGGATAGAAATACTATAAACTATCCTTTTTAACTTGTATGCCCACTGTTTCTGGTTACCAGAAGGCACTCTAATTTTCCCAGGGTAAAATTCTCTTACATTTGTACCCCTTGCTTTCAGTGGAAAAGAAAGTTACAAGATCCCCTGTGACATGCTGTAATGACATGTTCACCCCTACTTTAAAGGAGGAGATATAAGGTGATGGTAGCTTCAAAAATTTCCAGGTCTTCCAAAGCATCCTTCTAGAACATTTCTTAAAATCAATCTCTTCTAGAATCAGGATCAGATTCTCAGTAGGTTTCAATGCAAGCAAGGGCTCTATCAGCCATTTTTAGAACCACTTGCAATTTTCAGATGGAGGAAAAACAAAAAAATCCTCCTCCTGGATTACCCAGGGACACTGAACTCAGCTTTCAGCAAGTTACCTATTCAAAATCCCTGGCCTGTTTCTACATGCACCCCTAGCTTTGATAAAGGAAACTCATCCACCTTCATACTCCTTATGCTCAAAAACCACATTTATAATGCTGGGGGGGGGGAGTAAAATAGGGTATGAATCAGGAGGCAGATTTACAGCTTGCAGCACGTTATACAGACAAACACAAACTCTCCAGAGAGCTGCTGTGAACTTCCCCTTGCAGTGTTTGTTCTAAAGAATGAGTCTTAGCCCAGTTTGTCACACACAGAGCCTGGGTGGTGGGTTCCCACTGAACACCCACCGAGAAGTTGAAGCTCCAGATTTAAATCTTGTTTGCAAGTACACATCACCCACAAAAGGTTCCCAGACAAGCATTTTATTTTTAATTATCTACCCTACAGTCTTCATCAAAGATTCAGGACCAAACTACCTGAGGAATTCTGTACATAGATTCTCCTTTGTAAGGTGCCAGGGAAAAGAGAGCTGCTCATACTTCCTCTTCTGTTTTGTATCCCTATTACTTGCAAAAGCAAGAGCAAAACAGAACTAATTTCAAATCACTTCATTTTACCCAGAAAATATGTTGGGTAGATTATGTTTTAGAAAATGGCTCTTGTGGCTGGTCTTAACAGAAAGCTAAAGATGGTTTGAGGATGGCTGTGTCAGAGTCCTGAGGGCCGGACAGACCCACTGATAAGAACAAAGGAAGAAGGGATTTAATTTGAGCTGTTTCCTCAGCAGGCATCTATGTTCGTGGCCATTTTGTTGACTGTTATGGCCATTTTGCTGAGTGTTGGATCATCTTCCCACAGCATTTTGGACACTACATTTCATATATGGATCCCAGGTACCATGAATGTCCCAGTGAAAGGCATGGTGTCTATCAGACACATGATCACAGAGATATCTAGCATCTTCACTTTATCAGTCATTGCTGCTTTGGGGAAGCTTATGGAATCTTCTTCAGGCACAAGCAAAAGAGGAAAAAAACGTGTGTTGTGAACTAATAATACACACAAGGGGAGGGAGGAGCTCAAATAAAGGAGATATATTTTTTAATACATGATAGAGTTTGGGCTTGCTTATCTTGACAGATTAAAATGTAAAATTAAAAAAAGAAATCTCACAACTCTTTATCTGCAGACAACATACAGAAAAACACTCTTTTAAAGGATGCCCACATGGAACTGGAATATGAATTCTAAGGTTCAGAGAAGGATCTGTGTGTTGGGGTGACACGGATGGGCATTTTAATTAGACCCTACAGATTTAAGATCTCTCAATACAGGATTAGCCCTGCAGCGTGGCTCTTAGTTTTTCCGATGTTCTAAGGGGGAAAAAAACTCTTTAAAGAAAACAGCAGGGGGTTAATGGAAGCTTTAATAAAGTTTCTCTGGATCTTTTGATGGATGCTCAATTGCAAACTGGACTCTAGAGTCTCTTATGGTTCCTCGGAGGGGAGAGTAATTAATTTAGCCAGTTGGAGTGACAATAGAAAATTGAGAAGCCCATCTAAAATCCTTGCTGGTCCCACACTGTTCATTTCTCATCTCAGTTGGGCACTTATTTTTCAGATCTCTGGCTGGCTTTTCCAGAGGGTGTACAAGTTGGTGGTAGTGTCCAAAGCAACACAATGAAACGGGGATCAGAATTAGACTGTCAAGTGTTTAGGGTAAAAGCTGGTGAATGAATTTTCCTTTTCACAGATAAAACATATCTACTTATTTATGTAGGAGTAAAGGGGAAGAAGTCAGGAAGAATCATAGTTTCTGTCCTGGGTACATAAATAAAACTTTCATTCTCTTAGAGTGAAATATTCACATCTTAAAAAAAAAATGCAACTCAATTTTTACTTATAAGCAATAATTACCACTAGGCTCTATAGACATTCTTTTTGTCTCTGCTGCTCAGTCAACCTTGAAGTTGGATAATTTAGTAGGTCCTTTTGGAAGGCTTTTATATTTTTCTCCTCACCAGGACTTGGGACACCCACCCTGAATACAAATTTGTGCATTCTGGTGCCAGAACCCAGAGACTGGAGCACTGTTTATGTGCTGGTTTACTTCATCCTCAATTATGATCATCATTAGGGCATATGCTTAATAAATGTAAGGGGCGGTATCAACATTCCATAAACAGGAAATTTCTTTCAGTATCAGTGAGAATCAAGACTCTTCCCTTCCAAAAACATTGTAGGGTAGGATTTAAAAATACACATTTCCTTGGCATTATGAATTAAGCTGGGGCTGGATCAGAACTGTTAGCACAGCCTCTCCAGCCCTCTCCCCTATAGAGGGCCCGTGTGGCTTCCCACCATGGAGGAGGTGCAAATGACCTCTCGGCAAGAATTCTCACTGCAAATGCTTTCCCATTTAATGAATTAGAAATGTGTCTTTGGAAAGATTTCGGACATAGATTTTGCTGGTTTCACCATGTGTTTTCCTTTCTGTTTCTTAGGAGTAAGTAAAACCCACATCATTTACTCGAGATCAAAGGCAAACAGGAAAGCTCCATGCAAGAGGACAAGGCAAAAATGTCCAAGGGCAGGGCAAATGATGATTTAAAAAGAAAATTGCTGCCAGTGTCTTAGAACCACACCATGGTTTAAAAAAATTGCAGATTTTGAAAAGAACCAGAATACTTACTTCATCAGCATAATCAAACACGTTCTACATCCTACATTTAAACCAGCGTGACATTGGGAAAGATGGGTGGGAGAGGGATGCCAAGGGTTGATTGAAATTGTAATTATTTTTGTGAATGCTTTGTGACATTGTCAAAACTCTGAAAAGGAAGGTGTCTTGCCTACACCTTCAAAATGGTTTCAAATGTGAGATTAACCCTAATGTTAATCCACATCCAGGCTGGAGCAACTTCAGACAAATGGTGCCAGCATTTCCAGATCATTTCAGGCTCCTTTCTGACTGGTTCTCTCTTGGTGTCTGTGCTCTGAAGCAGCAGAGACTGGCAATTGCTGTAAAGAGCCAGATGGCTGAAATGCTCACTTTGTGGGCCATTTACTCCCTTGAAGGCACTCAACTCTGCTACGTCCGGTGAAAGCTGCCTTTGACCACACATAGAGGAGTGAGATGGTTCTGAGAAGCTTACTGATCCACACTGAAATCCTGTATGATTTCTACATGTCACAAAATGTCACTTTGATTGGATTATTTTCAATCCTTTAGAAAGAGAAAAAACATTTCTAGAAGGTTGTAGAACAGAGAGGGGACTAAGATGGGGTCCTTTAAGATGGCAGCCGGCCAACCCCTGTTCCAGGGCACTAAAAGAAGTCAGACTTTTGTGCTTCAAAAATACCAGTGGAGATTCTCTCTTTCCTTACCAAACTTACGGAAGTCTCAATCCTGCTCATATCTCAGTTGGGTTTAGCATCCCATTATGAGTCCCAAAATCATGAGGAATGATTCTGCTTGTTGCTATGACCTTGAACTTCACCTCAGACCCAGTCCAGTTGCTCCCACACCTCACTATAGGCTAGAACCACTGTGATGACCTTGGGTTTCAAGGCCTTTCATCTCAGGTCAAACTAGACTTCCTAGTGTCTTTAATTCCTTCCTGTTCCTTTCTACTCTTGGTCATAATTACCCCATTAGTCTCCTTATTTGACAACCACATTCACTTCAATCTATCCAGCAGCAGAATCGTATACATCGAAGCAAAAGAAGTTTGCAGAGCCCTTTCCTAAGCTCTGTTCTTAGTTTGATATTTGTAATTCTGTAGGGTTTCTTTTTCAAATAGCATAAAAACTGCCTAAGTTTCAAGGCCCCTAAAACCTGGCGCCACCCTGCCTAGCATACATTACCTAACTCGGTGGCTCTGAGTTCTCCCTTTCCCCCCACCATCTCCCTGAAGCTTTCCTCTTACTGCCTAGGAGACAGGTAGCAATTATACCCAGTGGGGTTGAGAATTCCCACTGTTCTCCATTATCCCACTCAAATAACATAATATGTCTAATTAAAAGATGGCAGAGAAAGGAAGAATGGGAACTTACCCAGTTGAGTAATAAAAGACACCATGTCTCTTGCACTTAGTTATTTTCTTTTCTCTGCTCATTATTTTGATGTTATTAAATTTATCGCTAGTTAGTAAAGACTTCATTGGTTTCTTCTGTAAATAAATGTGTTAATCAACAAATAGGTACTGACTTCAATGAAGCGGGCAGTGGCATTGCAAAGAAATGCCACACCAAGTCAAGTGAGGCGCTTCTTTTAAGTTCTTAGAGCACAAGCCCAGTCTAGCAGACAGCACTAGCTCACCTGACAGGAAGGCAACTGAGACAGGATTAAATCCTCAGGATCCTAGATGGTCATCTATGATTGCTGGTCCCTTGAGAACACAGCTGGAAGCATTAAGTTCCTAGCGCAGGAACGTGGAACCAACCATGGGCAGTGTATTTCACTGAAGTGGAAAACAGGTGAGATGAGAGGTGGAAGCTTTAGAATGTGGACGTTGCTGTGAACGCACAAGATCTGTTTTCATGCACATCACTCCAGCAGAGTTCCTGAATCCTGGTGTAAAGAACATATGGAACCAGACAACCCCTGGGGGTAGCAACCTCCCTGGTGCTTCCTCACTGGACACAGCAGCTCTCCCTTTGTCCCAGGTGTGATGATCAAAAAAATGCCTCCAGATTTTGCCATGTGTCGGGAAGGACATGGAGCCACCATATTGAGATACCACTGACTTACTCTTTCATACTAAATACCCTGGCAGAGCGGATGGTTGGAGAGGAGGGAGAATGGCATTCAGGTTCATTTTCAGAATTCTGCTGATTGCTTTCTGCCCAACCTTGAACTTTCCTTTTGAGCCCATCTCTGAATGACACCGGGAATAATTCCTGGCTCTTCACACTTACTGTTCAGGGCTCTATTCCTGGAAACGTACAGTTTTTGAACTGGAAAAAGCCTCTGCGACAAGGTCAAGTAATGATGTCATTCATCAACTATGTGTGCTCTTCCAAACTCAAGAGTGTTCTAGGTGTTAGTCACTAGGACACTAGAGTTGTGTCACAGGCAAAAGGGAAGTAGAGAAGGGCTGTTACTGGTCTGTTGTCATCTGGGTTTGTAGAGAATGCCATGCTTAGGGGTCTGTGAGAATTGAAAGCAAACAAAATAACTTAGAGTGGGGTTCAACTCCATAGCTGGAAAATGGGTTTGGGGAGCTAGGGGTGCAGTTAAAAGCCAGGGCAGTGATATTACTATCCACTACTGGCTGTCATTACAGTTCATTCTGCAAAACTCGTTACGTCTTTTGCTTGAGCAGAAAAATCATGGTTTGTTTAACAACATCTCTTTCTCTCCTAGTGACACACCCTGGGCTCATCTGCCCGAGATGGTCCACTTCAGTCAAAGTAAACCAAAGGGAAGTCATCTAGGAAACACCACCCCTCTAAGCCTCCCCAATCTGCTTACTCATTTTCCCATAAACGTCAGCTCCACCTCCTCCTAAACACAAGACAGAATGGTTACTGGAGGATGGGAGGTGAAGGAAGGGAAATCAGATCTCAAGGCGACTCTCACTTGGCTCCTCTAGGCCCACAATGTTGGAAGGTCACTGGAGGGAAAAGCTCCATATTCTTTGATAGATGGTTTTCTATGGTGCCCCCCCACACACACCTTATACCCTCTTGCCACCTCTCCACTTCTCAGGGAAGAGGGCTAGAGGTGGGTGTGTCTGATATCAGGCAGAGAATTTGGAACAAGTGCTTGTCCTCAACTCAAACCTCTCTGCTCTTTCCCATGTACTGCACGGAGCCGCCATTTGGGCAAGCTTACCAGGACAGGCTTGACCCCTTAGGGGAGGCTTCAGTCAACCATCTAGGCTCTACAGACTACAGGGTGCCAGCAGGTGCCACACAACAAAAAGTGCCCTTTTGGCCACTCCTAGATAAAACCCCCAGCCTTCTTTCAGCTGATCAGCATAAAACTGCCATTCTGGTTTTCCTTTTGACCTCTTTTTGGTGTTGACTGGAACTCAGGAATGTTCCAAGGAACAGGTTGTCATTAAGCCCTTTAAGATGCCCAACAACATGGAGGTTTGGGTTAGAATGGTTTAAATAACATTTGTGAGAAAACCAGTCATTGGTGGTCGTTTGCACCACCTTCTACAACCACATGGTCAAAGTGTGGCTGAACCTACTTTCCTACTACGCTACTTCATGTCCTGGTAGGCGGATGCCAAGTCAGAGGCAGGGCTGTTCCTGGTTTCTAGCACTGGCTCTAACACTTAGTCATTTCCTCTTGCTGGAGCTGGTTTCTCATCTGTGGGAGACTCAGAGGTGGTGATGACAAAACCTGGAATTATTGTGTGTGTGTGTGTGTGTGTGTGTGTGTGTGTGTTGATAAATGCATTACAATGAGAGAAGGATCCCTATGAAAACAGCACAGATGAACAGTCACTGAATGTTGTGCTCTTCAGGGAGTAAATACCAGCGTTGATTTGCTCTGTGTATTCCTTATAGAGGGAGACAGCTTTGCTTATAGAGGTCCCGAAGGGATTTTATTTAATGAAATGATAGGAACAACTGCAATTAGAATATAATTGTGTATATGAAAATATGCTTAGGGGAGCTTTGATAGAGTTTATGGTTGCTTCTTTCACCCAGAATTTTGGCCTACATTATTAATTTGCATGACTATGAAGGAAGGGTTTGTTAATCAAAGATAAACTCTCCCAATGATTTTGAATTAGTGAACTCCAGATTCTGTCAGGATAACGAGGCAGTGCTGTGCTCATATACCACTCTGCTAAGCGAGTGCTTTCTGGCTGGCCACCTAGGAGGTCTCCTTATTGAGAGATTTATTTTTAATTTTGAACCGCTTCCCAGCATTACCCTTCATGAAAATTAAAATAACAAGTTGGAATTTTGTCCTATTCAGCAAACCCCCCGTCAGAGCTGCTCCCCACAGCAGAGACAACCTCATGTTTAAGGAAATTCCCTGTTCACCTTTCTCCTAGATCTGCAAGAATTACACCAATATTTTTAATAAAATGTTGGCTTTTTGGCTCTCTCCATACAGCTTTCACACATTCTCTTCCTTTGGAGGAATTAGCATGCCTGTGCCTTCTGGTCTGTTAGGAGTTGACCTAACCCATTGGATTTAATCCTTAAAAACACAGAGTCAAGAATTCTCCCCACAAAAACCCTGGGAGTAAAACCTGTCCTCTGGGTGGCTCCCAAAAAGGATGACTTCACCGTGCACAGCTGAGGCCTCAAAAGGTGAGCTGGTTGCTCATTTGGAAGCAGTGAAAGACAGAAAACAGCTATGCTTTAGTATAGGGAAGAGTCACATGGGACCAAACATGAATGATGAACTTACCACCCAGATTACTTAGGGAGTACAGAAAGCTCTCTCTGCACCTTTTGGTCTCTCCTAACACAGGAATAGCAGCACCAATGGGTTCCCCGGGATCTTTGCACATTCTTACAAAAAAGATTTCCACTGGCTTCTTTCAAAGAAAACTAGCCGGCACTCATAGATTACAGGGCTACTAAATCATGTTACTGTTTGTCAAAAATACAACCAATCACCCACCACCCATGGCACACACAACCAGGAAGTATGAATGACAAGATGCAAGTAAAACCAGATGATATTCTGACACCACAGATTTGAAAAATGAGCTACATTTGTGCTGCAAGAGCAACATTCTGGTATGATCTGCCTTTCTAGCTGCAGTTCAAGATCTCCACCAAGTCTCAACAGTTTATTTATTCTATAAAGTTCAGAGTAAAGTGAAAAAAAAAAAGAGCTTTGGATTGGGGTACTGGAATACTTTTCACTGTGATCAATTAGTACAGATATATTTTTCTTAACTATTGAGTGCACTTACTGAAACATTCATTTAAGAGAAAAGTGCAGAAAGAAGTGATAGGATTGCTGGCAACGTATAATTCTTTTCCGGTGATGGTTGTTGTTTTTAAGAGCTTCACAAAAGGAGAACTACAGTGCTTTTTTTCCCTGCTCCTCCTTAACTCTCTAGAAATAAATAAAAGGGAGCTGATCTCTTATTAGACAGATGCAAAAACGGTGGCGAAAACCCAGAAATGGAAATTCACTGAGCGAGGGTGGGGCTTTCTGCAGAGGAATGAGGTTAACTGGTGCAGATCTAGAAGCAGAGCTTAGAAAGTCACACAAGAGATCTGGAATCTGCATTGTATTACTATTTTTAATGTACTTGTTATTGAAGTACCAATTTTCCACATTCTGACCAGTATTTTGATGTAAGAAGAGGATATTCAAGATTTTGCAGCAGTTCTGCAGTGAACTCAGCAGAAACACTTCTTGAAGAGAAAATGTTTTCCTTGGTTGCACAAGAAGGGGAAAATGATATAGGAAATGAGATAAATTAGCTCTGCTCCCCACATGTCAATTATGGATTCAATTATGAAAGTGGTTGCAAAACTACTGTCTGTTTAGCAGAAAATTGTGTGAACCACACGAATAAAAGCTGTCCATGGGAACTATCCATGCTCACGTGGTGTCAGAGATTCATGCTCATTTCTTTTTGAATTTTAAAATGAAAAACAAACAAAAAACCCAACATCAAAGTCAGAACTGCTAGTGCTGCTGTTGGGAAACACAGCCAAGACCAATATAGCCCTCTGTATTGGTTAAGATCAAGTTCTTTAACTTGAGTAACCTGGAACTGTGCAAATGTCTCACCACAGACCTTGTAGAAATATGGTGACAGGGATCCCGGCAAGAATCTGGCATGGGGTGACTCAACTCACAGCGCACCCCTGTCTTGGTCCCTGTTTAATCTCCATCACTTAGCACATGACATGCTAAACGCAGTGTCCCAAAAGTACTTACTGAACGAATAAACATTCTTCTAAGTATCTTCTGTACTATAATACGATTCATAGGTTTATAATGGCATCCCAGGGCTTCTACTTTGACTGTAGAACCTTAATGATTCATAGACAGCAACCTAAGCCCCTCTGTAGATCCCCTGAGACCACACAGTAAAGTGGATTGAATTCCTACCTGCTTGGTTGGTTGTCACGGTGACAGACACCGACTGGTCTGGGCTTGGATTGTACTTAGACACTCCATTCACTGCCCAGATTTCAAAAGTATAGTTGGTGTGCGCTAGGAGGTCAGTGATGGAGACCTTGGTGGTCTTCAGGCCATTCTGCTGTGGGGTGTAGTGGACCCCACTTCCGCAGGGCCGACATTTGCTGGAATCCCCAGCTCCACATTTCTTGCAAACAACGTTGTAGGAGATGTCCTGACGACCCCCGGTGTTCTGAGGACTGCTCCACTCCAAGTTCACTGAGGTCTCGTTGACATTTGAAATCAAGTTGAGGGGAGCGGAGGGTGGACCTAGAAAAAGAAACAACACATTCAAATACCCGGATTGCAATTATCCCCCGGGATCTCTGACAATGTGTGATGCTCCCCAGCTTTGGGAGGTGAGGGGGACCCACTTGGCAAAGGAAGCCAAGGAAGAACAAGTCAGAAGGCTGATGTTTCAAAAAGGACAATGAGCTAGAAGGCTGGAGAGTGTCGTTCTCACTGTTCTGCAAACAAACACTGCCATGTGAAATCCCCACCAGTGGGTACTGGCCAGACCTTCTCTCTGAAGTGGCAGCAACACCAACTTATCTCGTTGGTATCTTAACATCTGCAAACAACGGGTATGGGAATGTGGTTCTAGTTCCCAGGGCTGTCGTGGGACTTGGGCAAATGAATAGTTGCACACCGCTGTTAAAGATAAATGATGACTCCTAAGTATACTGCGTCATCAATATGGAGTAAGATTAACTGAATTGTATAGCTACGCCTCTTCAGTTCAACATGGCAGTTGAAGGTTAAGTTGTTCATGGATAATTAATAGGAACTGGTTTAACCTGGTTGTGGTGGGGGGCAGGAGGGAGACAGTTAAGAGATCTCAACACTGAACAAAGATAGAGCAAAGGCTGCCAAGTCTCCTCTCCTAACCTTCAGTTGACCAGTCATTCTCACTGACATCTGAGCTTCTGAAATATATATGGTGTAAAGGAAAGGAGACCGCAAGACAGAACCACTGGCCAAGAACATAGTGGTCTGTTTACAAAATAATAATACCTAGTCATCAGTACAAAGCACGAGGAAGCATTACAATGATAACTAAAACTAATAAGAAGAGCCATAGTGAACCATCTTGCTTCTTGCTGCCAATGAATCATCATGATCAGCCAAGAAAGTGTGACCCAGGTGAAAGCTGGGGGGATGGGGGGGATGGGATGGAAGGCATCTTTCTCTTCTGATATGGTTCTAAAGATCTAAAGATTTAGAAGACATCAGGCACCATCTAAAGGGAAATACTGACTTAATATGACAATGGGAAAGATCTCTTTTCCATCCTCTTTCCATTTTAGTCATCCAACTCAAGAGAATAGGTAAGTTTTAATGAAAAATGTAAGATGTCCTGCTTAATGAATCTATTCTGGTTGTCATTTCTTCTGCATGTAATGATGACTTCAAAGGAAATTTGTTTGTGGTCCTCAGGAACAGGAAGATGGAGGTCTGCGAGCACCCAGAAGTTCTTTTGAGTCAACCAGAATGAATGTACTGCTCCAAAGTTAAGAGAGACTTGGAAGAAGTAATCTTCAAAGAAGGAGACATAGACCATGTTTATTGCTTAACTCTATGATGAATGACTAAAGGATTTTGTGGTCACGTTGACTAAGGGTAATTCACTCTCCTTTTCTTTTCATACACCCTCAATGAAGACTTTATTTTAACAAAGCAGGTCCTCCCTACCTCCCTCCTGACTGACACCAATAACCTGTCTTAGCATTAAGATCTGCTCTTCATTGCATGAATTTTAAAGGAAGAACAATATTGTTAAATATGACTTAAAGGTAAGATCACTTTCAAAAGTCCTGAGAAAGGAAGCAGAAATTTCTTTCCTGTTTAGATACCATGTTTGTGTCCATAATCCTTATCCCAGTGAGTAGATGACAATGGGATAAAATAAATGGATTTTGAATACAAGAAAATTTATTTAAAATCACAGACCCCAAGAGCCAGGTAGGATGACACAGATCGCTTAGTCAAATATCCTCATTTTAAAGATGAGGAAATTGAAACTCAGAAAGTAGATCTGATAGAGTCTCAGTGAAATCCATGATTATGGACCCCTAACTCTGGAGCTATTTTCACTCCTGTATTATGGATGTATAACAACAGATCAATCCAAGTTCAAGACATAAAGGGAGGAAAAGGGAATGTGTCTCCAATATTGTTGTAATTTTCGAGATCCAGCCACCATTATAAGCTTACCCCTGAAGCGGACTGACTACCATTTGGTTTATAAAATGGATCAGTCACTGGTTCTTATTTTGCTGTGACTTCTAGGGTTAAATAAGAGTGACTCTTAAATCCATTAACCTCCTTGCCAAGGTTCCTGGTCCATTTTCACATGGGAAAATGCGATACAAAGAATCAAGCACTTGCAGAAGCAACAAGTCAGTAATTAGTATGTAGGACCAAGCATGGAAGTGTCTAAACAGAGAAGAAATGGAGCAGAAAACTAAATGGTCACCACACTCAGAGAGATATAACACTGCCATGCAAAAAAAAAAAAAAAGTACCAAGATGCTGCAGAATTTTACAGTGAAGGGTTGGCATAAAAACATATGGCAATCTAGGTGAGTGCTAAGAAGACACAAGAGAAGACAGGGGTCCAGGCAAGCTCAAGTTCAATGCAGCTTCCTGCAAGTGATTGGGTGGAGTATACTGTTTTGTTGTCAAAATGAGTGATGATTCCACAGGGCTCATGGCAGCTTAAAAATTGGACTGTGTCATTGGGTTGGGGGGTGGGTGGAGAGAAGGAAATGCAGAATGTCCACTCCGTGTGATTATAATATTATCCTCCAGAAGGGCCTGGGAAAATTATTAAAATCATATGGTGGTTGTATTGTGTTTATGGAATAGTTTACTTGTTTTCATTTTTTCCCCTTTAAACGCTTGTCAATGAAAGAACAATCTGTTCTCTATAGTACTATCAAGCAATTGCCTATAAACATGGCATGAAAATAAAACTTAGTTCTACATAACCCAAGCACTCCCAATACAAGTCAGCAGGAACAAAAGTGACAAAAGTCCTAGATTTATCTTCTCATTTTGTTGGTAAGTACCTTACCTAGATAGTTAAGAACAATACATGTTCTGACAACGGATGATCTCTCTCATCAGAAATATAACCACCTGTTAATTAGTTTCCAATTACAAAAATGGGGTTTAAAACAAAGGAGGACTACACCATTGGTTTCAGTTTTTAGTCCCAATATGAACATCCATCTACTGGGAATACACCAATATGGGTTGTTGAGGATAGTAGGGTTTCATGCTTTCCCAAAGTGTCCGGAGCTGGCCCAGATGGAAGATTAACTGCAATCCTGTTTCCACATTCCAGGTTTTGGTTCCTATTTCCTTCTGCATTTGAACGTTTGATGGGGTTTTGCTTCTGTCCTCAGTCTGTGTGCAACTCAGGAGAACTGAGGTCTTCATTCCCCAGGGTTTTCCATGATTCCTACGACTTCAGAGCAAGCTCAAAAATTGTTTGATAAAGCAATGCAGTGAATGACTGGATGGAATATGAATGGGGTCCTTTAATGCTTCTTATATCCAGCTACCAGCAAGATTTCAATTATTGAATTAATACAAAGTTGTCTTAATACAAGATTTTCGGAGCTAAAGGGGACCTACTCAAACTACTGGCTACAGATTTGTTAGCATTATGTTCCCAGTGTGGCTAGTTCAAGTCCTTCTCTTCAACAGTACAATAGTTTGGAAAGAGGTGGGATATTTTGTGGGATCTTTTCTCTATCTGACAAATAACTGAGGTGCCTCAGTGTAAACAGAAGAGAGAAAAAAAACGCTGCTCATTTTGATACTTTCCTTGATGATTGAAGGGACAGGGAAGCAAAGGAGAAGGGAGATAAAAAAGGAAGCTAAACTGTGAGTGTCAGGAGGTGTAAAAACATGCTCTTTCTAGTTTAAAGCTTCATAATCAACAAGTAGACAGGGGGGTGTAATATGGGTTTTAGCAGCTAAAATGTTACTTGGGATGGGCTATTGTGTTTGCTTTTCCAATGGGAGTTCATATACTGATTTCATCCAAGCATGAGACAATGGGATAAGGAAAAAACTTATCTCTGAAGAAAGTTAATTTTTAACATTTTCAAAGTCAGCCGACATTTCCTTATTGGTCCTTACACAACTCTTAGTCTTTAGAAAGCTCAAAGATGCAGTCGTTAATGACACTTTTCCTTTTAATTTTATTGCTATCAAAATTCAGACACTGGTAAATGCAAATCCAGCAAATAACAAAGGATATTGAAGCAAGAAATGCCCTTTCTTTTCATAGTTTTATTTGTAAAACCCCATTGAAGCTAACATAAAGGACTAAAATTCTCTCCCTACTTCCAAGAAAGGGGCTGCAATGTTAAACTGTTTTAAAATTCTCATGATTAGGATGCCATCACATTTCTAATATAGTTTAGTGCCAGAGCCAATAGTCACACTATCAGAACCAAGTCAAATGCAATAATCTTTAAGTTATGAATGCTTAAGTGTAACATGCGACATTTCTCTGAGAGAGGCCCTATAGTTGAATATTTTAGGTGTTGTGGATCCTTTTCTCTCTATAGCATCTCTGTGCTATGTCTCAAAGCAGCCATAGACAACAGTGAAATCAGTGAGCGTGGTTGAGTGCCAAGAGAGTATTTCTGCCAAAATAAGTGATAGTTGGCTTTGGACTTCAG
This sequence comes from Uropsilus gracilis, assembly GCA_004024945.1. Classification (NCBI taxonomy): domain Eukaryota; kingdom Metazoa; phylum Chordata; class Mammalia; order Eulipotyphla; family Talpidae; genus Uropsilus; species Uropsilus gracilis. The sequence goes on along the minus strand of PVHY01002885.1, from coordinate 24,181 downwards.
GTCAGAGTCTACTAGCTCTGCTATAGAAAATTTGATGGGTGCAAATGCCCACTCTTAGCAGAAATATAATCACCAAAATTCTTACCCAGTTCCTATACATATTTCTAGGAATAGAAGGTTCCTCTCCTGGACTGATCTTGGTATAAGGCAGCCTGATTTACACATTTCTTTTTTTTTTTTTTTCAAGAGGGGACAAATATTTATTTGTTGGGTTTCATCTTGCACAAGTTTTAATAAATCTAAGATGACTGAAATCAAACTAATCATCTTGTCTGACCACTGGGGACCCCAAAAATTAAACAATAGCAGACAAATTGAGAAAAGAAAAGTGAAAAAATAGAAATATATCTATGAGTTTACCTTTTTTTTTATAAAAAGCAAATTATTTATATATAAATTTCACATCTTTGTAATCCCTAGCCCAGGTAACAGCTCTGGTGTCTATTTCTCCAGGTACCTTCATTGACAAAGGAGGAATACGCTATGTGAACTCTTGGGACCTATTTCTTGAGTTAGTATTGCTCTAGTGAAAGAGGTACTGAATTTTTTGCTGCTGTGGATAAATTTAATGAACATCCATTCACTTCAATGGTGTGAAATACTTTCTGTATTGCACAGCAGGTATTGGTGAAAGGTGCGACAATGGGTAATTATTTTCTAGAGGAATGTCAACTTGCATTCTGTTGACAGGTGTTTGACAGCATGAAGTCCCAAAGAAACTATAACCAAATTACAACTGAAGCAAAGGATGGTCATATCACATCATATCACAGAATATCATATCATATCATGTAATATCATAAAAGCAAACTTGATCTTGCTTAATCTCCCACGTGCTCTCCTCTTGGGAAGGACAAATGTGCAGAAATGAACCACACACTATCTAGAAGACATGGAGTAAATGTCATCATTTAAAAAGGGCCATAGGGAGCATTCAAGGAAATTCCAGTCACTTCACAATTATTAGTTCTTTCCTTCCATGTAGAGATTAAAACATAATTCTGGAGTCATTTATAGTACACACTTGTCTTCTAACAGGATTTGAAAGTAGCCCCACGTAGGACAATCTGATGTTTATATATATCCACATGGATCTGTATGAGCCTTAATAACATCATTCCAAAGGCATTAGCCAACAATGAGCCTAAAGTCATAAAAGTCTCCAAGATAAAGGAGGAATTTGCTGAAAACCATCCCATGGAGAGTCTGAACTGTGACACCTGTACGCCGTAGAGCCACTCCACCCTTGGGTCAGTGGAGAACACATCTCTGTTGTTAGAGGAAACCATTGGAACATTTATAAAAGATGGTCACCTGGTAAGCTAATCGCATCTACAAGTGGGTTTTGTTCGGCAAAAGGCTTTTAATCTATAGGAACATACAATGTGCCATGTAAATATCAAACATCTATTTCTTTTCTTATTCATGAATCATCATTTTTATATTTTTGCTAATATTTTGCTAGTACGAGATTTTTCCCCTTAGGTCTGGCCATAGCAGCTTTCCAACCACAAAGCGTCCATAGTAGCATTAGTATTTCTTCTAACAACTGGAACTCAAGTACTAACAGGCTCCCAGGCTGAGGGGGATGGGTAGGAGGAAGTCATGACTAAAATTCTCATGGTAGCAAAACTGAAAATGTAACTGAAGCCCTGGAAGCTCTGGCTGGAATTTTCTCTTCTTTCTCTTTCAATGCCTCCTTCTTCCCCTTCTATCTCTCCTCACTGCTGACTATTGAGGCAAAGTGCAAGGTCCTCCCTCCCCTTTGCTCTGAGTTAGCCTATCACCTTATCATTTATTTTGCCCTTTTTATGAGACTTATAAGAAACTTATCTTGGTGGTCAGTTATGCTCCCGTTAGGACAGTAATTACCTCTGTTCTGGTTTCTAAGAGTAAACCAGAAAAATCTGAATTCAAGTTCCTCCCAGGGGAATTAAGTACCCCCCAGGGGAAGGAAGCTGATGAAGATTCTTTGCAAAGGCAGTCCCGCTCTGCTCAGTAGAAGGCCTGGCACAAGTGTCCTGCTGACTTCCCCTCCCCCTTCACATTCCCCTCCCCCCCACCACTACCGGAGGTAATCACAAGCTCAAAGACTGAAAAAATAAAATCAAGTCTGAACTAAGGTTGGGAGATAGTTGGTGGCAAACCAAAATAGCAAGGCTCCTGTGGAGAGTAGTTTCAGAGTTATCATACACTTTTAAGGCTTAGCTGATTTTTAATCACCATTTTCAAATCCAACACCTAAGCTATGAAATGAGTTCTGAATACGGCAAGAAGCAAAGCCCAGAAACATAACTCTGAAGTGATTCATTTCTTTAAGCGCTGCTGTCACCTTGCTCAAACGGCAAGCCAACCCGCACACGACACGGTGGGTCTCAAGTTCCATTTTGTAAAGACTCATTAATCATGCACAACTTTCGGACTGTCGATAATACTTCAGTGCCTGAGCCATCCAGCCCTCCGACCCTTCACATAAGCCTCCGTTAATCTCTCTCCAGCTGAAAGACAGGTTGGAAGGCAGAGTAAACAGTTGGGGTGTGTAAGTTGTGACTGAAGTAAAGTCCATGGATTCCCCCTGACAGTTGTATACGTTGCCCCCACTAATTGCTTTCTCTCAGCCTCCCTGCTGGGGATTAGTTTACACAAAGACTGCTGTTCAGGGAAGCCTCTTCCCCTGATATGTGAACAACCCGTAACCTTTTATCTAGGTGGTTAATGTAAGTTTTAACAATGCGTGGAGCCAAAGCATTACCACCCATTACTAAAACACGGAACCATCTAGATGGACCAACTGTTGCCATGAAAAATTCTTGGCTTCCTGTAAATTCCCTGCTTGAATTCTGCTACCATCTAGCTTCCTGGTTTATTTTTACCCCCATAATTTTCTCATGTTTTTTTGTCTTTTCATTACAGAACTCACTGAGGTTCTGGTTTCTTTACAATGAACATTTGATAGTCAAAGTACTTTATAAAGCCAATGCCCCATTATCCACGAAGAAGCCATTATTTGAAAAACTGAGGTAAGTAGTATTTTCATTAAATCATATTCCTTTTGGTTGCAGTCACAGGCTTTACAACTCCATGTGATTTAGGGATAAAGGTGCACACCTCTTCATATGTATGCAATCACATCACACCTATCACCAAAATACCCATCATCTTTTATCTTGTCCCTGCCTCCCCCCCCTCGCCCCCGCCCCGGTTCCCACTCCCTGCCCTTCCCCTCTGTAGCTTTGGTTCTGGAGTCAGATTTCTAGGGTTACTTTTGGTTTCATTTTGCCTAGAACTTTGTTACCCTCTATTCTATACACAATGAGTAAAATCACCTGATACGTTGTTTTTCTCCTTCCTATTATTTTACTTAGCATGCACATGTGCACGGGTGTGCACACACATATTTAAGTCATGCGAACTTTGCTTAAGAATGAGCTAGGCTGTGAATTCATGGACATGCCTTCCACAGCACTTGTTTACTCTTATCTCATTTAACGCCCATAGTAAAACCTGACATGAAAGCATTTATCACCTGCAGCTGTCTGATGACCAAAAACTAAGATAAATTAAGAAACTCACCCAAATTCAGAGCCAATAATTGCAAACTAGTGATCAGAAACCATGATTACAAGGTGAAGATGATCCCTGTCACGTATATATATATACACACAATTCAAATGAAAAAAATAAAGACTAACTACTAATCCTTTATGGAGCCATCTGAAATATTCCCAACTTTCTCTATTCACCCCAGAGTTATATTTCTCAGCACTTCCCTGTCTGTGATCTAAAGTGACTGGTATGACTCCCTGGAGCGTGTTCTTGTTCTTATCAGAGTTGTCCTCTCTGCCTGGTTTCTTCTTCCATGCAAGAGAGTAACTAAGAATCTCTGTCAAGTGTTTGGGGTCGGCTGGGGGGCAATTATTTCCACGGGATAGAACTCTTCCCTCAGTTCATCTTTGGCTGAGTTGTAGAGTTCGCTTGTAGAACAAGAGTCAACCTATGAGAGAGAGTCATCAAAATGCAGATGGCAAAGCAGGTATCGAGTTCTAGTTCCTGAGGATGTCAGGAAAGTGTCTAATTGACCTTGTTTCACAGTCACATGCTGTGCACAACCACTGTGTGACTTCCATGGAAAGTGTCAAAAATGTTATCCAGAAATGGCAGTGCTCGGTTGATAACAAGCCACTCTTAATTCTTCATGGTGGTGGCAAAATGGTAATAACTTGGTTAAATGGCATGGACAGATTTTTCCAGCCTATCACGTGGGCATATGAGTGTTCCCAAACCTCAGCATTGCCCAGCTGAATCCACATGGCAGGATTATCACAGGTGAAAAGTCTATATCGGAGTGTTTATTCATATGAACAGGGGAAATAGGTTGAAGGTCAAAGATGAGTGTAATATAACGATGCTGTAGAACATGTCATTCCTTGAGAGGATACCTGATCTTTATTAAACATGCTGAAGCTTCTTAAAGTTTTTACAAACAACCAAATACCAAATTCAATTCCTCTGGGATTCGCTTAATGCCTTCCATTAAGCACACCTGCCATCTCCCCTCTGCAACATTAACTGTCTTGGGACAAGAATCAGGCACTTGCATTCTCCAAGTCCTTTTTCCTATTAGTAGGCACAACGCTGAACTGAAAGAAGAGCCAAGCATGTGCATAGTCACAGGCTGGTCGGAACCTTGAACTCTAGGGCTCTAACTAAGGAAGTAGCCTGACTGGGAGGAAGGGTGCCTGAGTCATCAGTGGACTCTGGTTGCTTTGATCAGTTTGTACAGTCCCAGGAACAAGTGCATGAATCAGTCTATCAACTGGCTAACAGGCCGCTGTACCATATGTTCTGAACTAGAAAACATGCCACACCATGTGGTGATGGGGGAGTTGGTGTCTCAGTTTGAGTTTTTGTTCTATGACAAGTGGATTATGGTCTGAAACTGTACTGTCATTCTACTGTACATGTGGTCAGTGACAGGAAATAACCAATTCCTCTGGCAACCTTGGATGAAGGATTTTTATAAAAATACCTTCACACAAAAGTCAGAAATTGCACAGATGCTCAATGTTGAGACAGGTCTTTGGGAACATTTTCATTAATGAAATTTTGGAACCTGGCCTTTGTTCTTACCCATTTACTAAAGAATCTTCCTCCAGAGTTAACTTCATTCTCATTGATTCATTTCATGCAATGTCCTTCCCTGCCCCGCCCCCACTTCATTATAGTTACTTGCAACTCCAAAGCAAAACGAAATATGCTTCGGGATGAGAAAAAACAAATACAGTTCAGTTGAAACTGAAGGCTGCCTTTTATCCTATGGTTTATACATCAAAGCCTCTTGCCAGACATCCCTCCCAAATCCCTTAGCCGGACATTAAGCATGTAAATCTTTGGGGTAAAGAACTGAACTAAACACCAGTGGCACCTTCAAGGGTTTGTTTGAAAATGGATGAGATTTCCAAAACTAAAGCACTTAAAAAAAAAAAAAAGAAAAGAAAAGAAAAGAAGGCTTTCTCTGCTCCTGACCTTGGAAACAAGTAAGGACGATGTTATTTTAATTTGCATTCAAATTTTAACAACACAGTCACACAGCGCCACTAGGGTCTGCGTTGGTTTTCCACTGAAGATTGCTCATCATTTCATTATGGTTCATTATGTTGATAACTGTCAGAAAGCATTAGAAGCAAGGACCTTGAGTAATAGAACTGAGATAGTAATTTTAAAACAATGCACTTTCTGGAGGAAATACAGTGGGGCACTAAATTCAATTAGAAAAGGTAAATGTAAAGATCCAATAAGTGGTGTTTTTTGCTGTTTGGAGCTAGGCTATTTCACCGTCTCGATAACCTAAAACCTTCCAAAAGCTTTCTTAGTCAGGACTTTTTGTCAAAGATTTTAGTAAATTTGCCCTCATTAGCTCTAAGCTCCTTCAGGATAAATTGTCTTAAAAGCTGCAATTTTGGAATATTTTAGGCCCTGTCTAAGAATCAATCAATCAGTCTTTGTTTGTTTGGCACAGCTGAGGGAATTATGCAGGGCCGTTTACTTGGAGACAGATTTGTGAAGGTCCTTCAAGTTGGCAATCTAAAATAATAATCTCTTATTTACAGAGTGCTCCCAATCACCCAGCTCTAATAAGTCTCATCAAACAAGTTAAATAAAGTACCTAAAAGCACAAGGACAGATTTTCAATTGAAAAACAGTGAAAACCCTGCTGGTAATGCTGTTCAGAAGTCAAGGTGGCAAAATAACAAATTAGCGATTTCTTCCTCCACACACCAAGTCAATTGACTACCTTTTTACGATATTTTTTTTTCCTGACACATTTTGAAACACAACTAGGAGTTGGGAAATACCTTAAATACAGCCTCAGTTCTACCTTCCCACGGGGGGCCGCGGGAGGGGCCTGGGAGAAAACTTCTGCTTTATTCAGTGAAGGAGCTATAAGGACCTCAGAAAAATAAGGGCTTCCCTCACAAACACCACAAATACATGGTTAACTTCTCCCAGCTGCTGACTGCCAGCTACCTCCTGACGGGAGGAGAGGCAGCCTGCAGGTGAGGAGACCTACAGAGTTAAAGGACATTCATTAATGGAATGAATTAATGAATAAAAATCACACTGAGATTCCTTCTAAGAAATGATTCATGAAATCAAAATCCCTAACTCTTGCTAAAATGATGTGTGCACAGATTCCTCTGTCTGCCTTGCTGGCAACACTACCTCAAATCCTGTTGTCTTTCTTGATGGATGTAGTGTCTGGGGTGACAATTTACATGTCCACACCCTGGTGGCAACCTAGTGGAGACTTTGGAAGAAAACACAAACAAAGCTCTATGGTAAAGGTATTTTGGTGATGTGGGGGCAAATCAGGTTGGATTTTCTTGATCTTGGAGACAGAGTCATCCATTTCCATTAAGGGAGAATGTTCACAATCCTTGAAATACCTTCCCAGAGTCCCCACTGCCCCACAAGTTACAGTCCTAGTAGACAAGGTCTCCCATCCCCCGCCATCCATAGGGGAGGTTCTAAATTCTTATCTCCTATCTGATGTCCAGATAGCACCACTAGCAGCATCTAGGAGTTTGTATGAAGCACTGAATTGCAAGCCTGACCACCCTGCCCCCACCTCTAGGTGGTTTCCACATGATTTCTAAGCACAGCAATGTCTAAGAAGCCCCTTTCCCTCTCTGTTCTAACAGGTGTGAATTATTTTCCTCTCCCTGGTTGGGCAGTTAACCCCATCAGGGGCTCCAGCAACAGTCCTCCTAAAGAAACAGTTTATTTACCAGCAAACTAGCTGAAGTTCTCAAGCTTTGTGGATGGTGTGAAGAATTTCTTAGGCGGGTCCTCCTAAATTAACCCATGGGGCTTGCATTCACCTGGTCTAATCGTTCTCCAAGTGAACAAAAACCTGATTTTACAAGTCAGTGGAGCAGAGTCTCTCTTTAGCTAGAAGAATGAGTCTCAGAGAGTGTGTTTTATTTCTTCATTAGTGTGCCGTCACAGTGAGCGATCACTAAACGCAGGGCTGCATAAGAATGCTGGGGTTAAAGACAGCATAATGAACAAAGAAGGTCCCTCATTATCATGGCTGTCAGCACAAGGGAATTGGGTTTGTCACCTGGCTTAACCAACTGGTAAGAACTGATTAGAGGCTGGAATCACTTTGAAAGGATCCCTGATGTTTATGTTCTTTTCCATCCCCACATCTTGTCAAGAGAATCCGATAAAGCTGGTGGGGGGGAGTGGGCTTCATTCTTTAGGTTATCTGAACAAGAGGTCTTTTGAGAAACACCCACTGTCTGCTTGATGGAAGTGTCTACTGCGGGGCTACCCACCAGAATTTTCTGCAGTGATGGAAAATAATCCATAGCTGCTCTGTCCAGTATGGTCACAAGACACATGTGACTACTTTTCGGAGGGAGTTGGTCAGGCGTCTTTCTCCATGGCCCCATGACCAGCACCTGTTGTATTGAGTCTTCCCAAGGATTGTGCGGCCCAGTAGGTGTGAACATGTGTACATGTGCACACCTGGGTCTAAGAGAGAGAAGGAGTAAAGGGGCACAGGAAACACTAGCACGGGACAGGAGAACATGAGAGAGAATGAGAGAACCACACAAAGAGAGGTCAGAGAAAGAGCGTGAAGATTCCTGGGGGGCTGGAGGACTCGCCTGCTCACTCTCCTCCCCACCCAGCTCTGGACCTGCCCTCTCTAGTGTCTATGTAACTAGAACCAATTGCTAGAACCAATAAAGAACCTACACAAACTGGTGAGCTGGATGCTTGTTCCTGCACTACTGAAGTCTAAAAAATGTAGTAAGCGTCAATGATGTTTAAATGGAACACTGGTGACTTTATAGTTCAATAGTCAAATGTGCCTTTGCTACCAAAGCACTGGGCAGGCATGGAGGGAGGCATCTAGAGGGAGACCAGAGACTAGAAGAGATTCCCTTACTCTTTGCCAAGAAGAGCCACGGCCCTGGCTATCCCTACCTCCAAGGTGGTCTTAAGAGTTGGATGATGTTAATATTTATTCTGTTAAAAAAAAAACAAACAAAAAGCAAAAATTCAAGAGAAGTCATCTCAGCTTTGGCTGTATGAGAGACCTGGAGGTGGAGCAGGGAGTTTTGAAAATATAGAAGTCAGAGTCCTGCCTCCAGTAATTCTGGGGCACAGAGCAGCACTGGAAGTTGATATGTGCAGTGAGGGAAGGGAAATCAGGTCTGAGAGACTGGAATGTGCCTGGGCAACCTTCCCCGGAGGCAGTTTGGGGGAGGAAGTGACCACTGTGGATAAAGAAGAGAGCAAATAAGTACTTGATTGCTTGGATTTGTCACTACTTTCTTACTCATTTCTTCAAACAACTCCAGGGTGTTAGATAATGGGGCTAGGTTTTTACAGATGAGGAAACTGGGCTTGAAGAGATAAGAATAGTGTCAAGATTGTGGGAGGGAGTGGTGAGGGAGGGATGGTGGTGGGTGATCCCCAGGGAATAAAAAGTTGTGTTTTATATATATATAATTAATTAAAAAAAAAGAATATACTTATACCCACCCATTTAATGATTAAACTCGGAGGATAATAGGCCTTATTGCTGGGGGAAAAAATAAAAGCTTATGGCCCTGCTATCAGCATGATCACATCAGAGGGAAGCGTGGAAGGGCCAGTACGCTCAAGAATGAATTAATGCATGAATGAATGAAGTATGGGAGAGAACAAGAACACCGCCAGAGAAAAGGCCTCTCCTGCTGTGGTCTTTAGTGGATTTTTTATTCACGGCACCAAAAGTCACCCATCTCCCTGAGTTCAAATTGTTGAAAGCACTGTCTGAAAAGTGCAGTTACTTCTATTTTCCTACTTTCTGGTCCACCCACACACTAAAACAAAACTTCCTTTTTCTCACTGGCAGCCTCAGGACACAGCCTCGAGAAACAGAATTCCAAGGGCCCAACTAACATGGACACAACCTGCTGAAGTTCCAGTAACTCGGGCACATGACAGACCCTGGGTGGCCCTGTTTCCCCTGTAGCATGCTTAAGTATAATTAGGTCAGGGGCCCATGGATCCCTAGAATGCTAGGATCAGAATCACTGTGAGGAAGAGCGGGGTCACCTTGCCAGAGATAATTTTGAGGGGATTCACAGTGCACGTGAGTCTCCCCCTACAGAGGGCTTCATCTGCAGAGCAGGGCAGAGCATGCAGGAGGTGGAGGCAGGCTCTTAGCCAAGAATGGTCATCACACTGTCAGCCCATGCTAACGTCCCTGGAGCCTGCTATCCTGCCCCTGTTCCCACAGCTGGAAAATGGTTGGTACTGAGAGTGGCTAGAGAAGGAGAGATTATCATACAGCTAGTCACACAAAATGGAAAACAGGGTCAGAATATTTAGAGTGGGAAAGAAGAATGTTGGGGACGGAGCCTGTCAAAGGATCATGGCCATCCAGAGTTCCTGGAAGGAACAGAAAGAGAAGACAAAGAAGTCTTTGTCATGTAGGCTTCCAGTATACTGGTAACAGAGGGCAGGCAAGAGAGTCTCCCAGCAGACAGAAACCATGTGAGTCTTCTGGTTGTGCAGCTAGATCTCCAAATGAGGGTGCAGCCTTAGGTGTGGACCTTAACATCTCTGAGCTGGCAGTTACCTCCGCTATAAACTGCAGATAATACCCATTTATGGGCTTGTTAGAATAGGAAGTCCTGTGATAAGGTTTATTGCAAGCACCCAATACAGTACAGGGCATAATTATATAATGGCTCTTGTTATTAATATGGCCATCTCTGGTCAGGAAGGCAACTTGGAAGGTGTGACAATTTCCAGGCAACTGTGGGCTGGACCTAAAATCTTTATCTTGACTCCCGTTAAAAGTGATACTCTAGTGCATTCAACAATGACCTTGAAGCTGTTCCAAATGAAATTATCTAGTGATCCCGTGCCTAAACCTGAACCTAAACCTAAACCCAAATCACTGCACTGCAAATCAATGTTGCCTCAGTTAAAAAGAAAAAATGAAACATGAAGGAAATCATGTCTGCCTCAATAAGAAAATGTTTCTATTTTCAGAGATATGTGCTTCAGGTAGACCAAGAGGGGATTTGTAATAGGGAACAAAATTTTATTTATTATTATATTTTTTGATTGATTACATATATATATTACATTGTTGTACACCCCAAGGTTCTTCCACCACCTGATCACCTGTGGACCATCATCTTAATCTCTTGTGCTCATCCCTTCCCTGGTTTTATCCTCCCCCCCACCCAATACATTATGCTTTCGCTCTGCTGTGAGTTTGCTAGGGAACAAAAGTTCAAGTCACGATGCAGTCAATACTAAACTATGTTGAATAAATTCATTTTACATAACATGTGGGGAGGAAATGTGGCTGATGAATACTGCCCCATGCAGTGGGGATGAGGAGTAGGGATGAGTAATGCTCAGTGGAGCCATACTGTTGTTAAGCCCATTAGACAGATGTGGAGAGTGAGATGCAAGCATCTAAGCAGCCACACAGCTTCTAAGTGGAAAACAAGCCCCAAACTGAGAAGTCCATGAGTCTGGCCACGGGGCTGTGTCTCCACATATAGACTCAGCTGGTAGAAACACAGGAGGAATAGCTGGACTCAAGGTTCCTTGTTCTGCTCGAGGTCACAGCCACACAGGGACTGTGAGCAGAGGGTGCACACAGGAACAGAAGTGTTCTATATGGAATGCTGTCCATATAAAGTATGAGAAAAGGTTTATCTCCTGCATACCAAGGTGTCAACCCCATCCATTCATAGCTCAGCCTTTACGAAGTGTCTATCATTAAGCAAACATTTATTAGGATCCGGGCCCATGTGTTATAAATACAAAACTATGAAGAAAGAAGGTAAGGGGTAATGACAGCCCAAGCTATGACCTCAGTGCTCAGAACTGAAACCACTTGCCCACACGTGAGCCCATCCTCAGAACCTTGCCCTCTACCTGTTTCCCCTGCAGCTGTCAAGCTTCCCCCAGAGTCCTCAAAAAGAGGGTGAAGCCATTTATAAATTCCAATCTCAGCTCTAATTACACTGTCAGATGAGCACTGAATGCTCAATCTCGACTCCACAGAGTAGTCTGCTGGCAGCTGTGCATTCTGAAGGCAACGAACAGCAAGATCACTTCTGTTCAGACGCATTTCCCTGCTATGATTGAGAAAAGATGCATGTTTGATCTCATTTGCCCCCTGCATGGTTATCCTGGGAGAAGACCTGGCAGCATCCCGCTAGGTGGAAATGAAAGCCGTTGGCACTGCAGAAATGGTGACTGCATGTACAACTTACGGGTGCAGGGCATAGAGGCAGCATCATTGTCGGCTCTGAAAAAGCCATGGTCACAGGTACATGATGTGGCTCCTTCCCAGACAGAGTAGCTGTGTGGTGGACACTTGGCACAGGTGGCATCTGTGGAGAGGGCCTTGTAATATCCAATTTTGCAGGCTAAAGGAAAAGAAGAAAGAGTGAATTCATATAAACCACTGCTAACACAGCATCACAAACTGCAAAGAAGGAAGATATTTCTGCTTCTTGCTGGTGGTCATCTGTCTGCAGATGCAGGTAAAGTAACCAAAAGCATTTATAGATTACACTCTTTTTTTTTTGAGACTAGGTCTCACTATGTTGCCTGGGGTACAGCAGACTGAAGTAGCCCAGGGTACCGTGGACTCAAGCGATCCCCAGCCTCAGTCTCCCAGATAGCTGGGATTACAGGTGCCCACCACCGCACTGGCTGCTTTTTTGAGACTGAGTCTCACTATGTAGCCTGGGGTAGTCTCAAACCCAAGAACTCAAGCAATCCCAAGCTTTTTGCCTCCCAGCTCTTGGATAACAGGCGCACGTCACTATGCCCAACTTAAAGTCACTTTTGAAAGGTCTTAGCATACCCAACCAGGTGGCAAGGAACTCTGTGAAAGAACTGTCCTTGAAACTGGTGAGATCAAGTCAAGTCAGTGTTAACATTACCGAGTATTTCAGGGCTTGTAGGTACCCTGCTTGTATGCCTACTGCTGTTTAAACCCTACCCCTTTCCAGCCATGCTATTAGCCTTTAGAAACAAGGAATATTCGCTGCCAATGGCAAACTGCTGGTTCTGACCATCTGTAAATGGTAGGGGCTAGTTATGACCCCAAACTCTGCCCCCTAAGCCACATGCTATGTAATCTGCACACAGAGTCTTGAACCAACCAGTTGGAAGTGTGTCCCAAGTGCTGAGAAAAGAGTTGGTTAGTGATTATTTCCTAATTACAACTACAGAGAGAGACTCAAAGTAAAAGGCCAACAAAGGTGAGCAAATGTCAAAGAAAAGAGTTGGTAAGACAGGGTCAAAATTTCTGAAGAAAGGACAATAAAGCACCTATGAAAGATTCTGGAATACACAATGTGTCGTTTATTAATACCTGCAGATACTGTGAGATTTTGAAATTAATAAAACCCCTTCTTGATTTTTTCAACAACTCCTGCCACCCTCTGAACACCCACCCCAAGTGGCTAGAGCAGAGAACTTGGGTTTGGTTTGCAACACACCTGTCCGTGGTGTCACCTTACAAACCCCACGTTGACATTGATGCTAGTATTTCTGTGAAGCCTCAACATAAAGAATAACTAATAGAAGCTGGCTCCACCATTTTTTGATCTCCCACACCCTTGAAAATCAAGTCCCAAATCCATCTCAACCTGAAATGAAAATTGACACCATCACTCTTGTCTACAGAGACAAGGCCATGGAAATAGTTATTTCATAAGAGCAAAAAGTAACCAAAAAAGAAAGTGAAAGTTCAGTTACTCACAATCTTTCCAGTATGATTCACCCTCAAGGCTCTCCATTTATCAGATCTATAGGGCGTTTCTACACCATCAAAACTACCAGATGGGGGAAATGGGAAATGGGTGTCTTCTAGTCACCTGATCACTAAGGGACTATCCAACCCAGCAATTCAGATTCTCCATAAAAGAGTAGAAAAAAAAAATCCCACAAAACTATTTGCTTCTCTGGGGAGATAGGCCTGCCATCCCGCTGCCGTTACTCATCCATCAAGCATCTGCACAGTTTCCAGATGAAGTCTGTTCCACCCCCTTGCACATCCTGTTGGTATTTTCTTAATCATGCACTCATCATAGCAGACGGAAGGGGAGTTCAGCAGAAGCTCCAGGAAAGCACCCAGCTACTTCTAACATGATTAACTAACGTTGTTTATAGAATTTCCTTTAACAAGTCTAGACTTTATGAAGTGTGGCTCACCGACAATAAAAGTGCTCAGAGATCTATTTCTTCCCTGTTTGCTCTCGTTTTTTCACTGAACCAGTGCGCCTTAGAAAAACAAGTGGCTCCACTGACTGTGATTTATGTGGCTCTAGTTTATATACATCACATCGCAAGATGTGATGGTTCAACATGCAAGGAGCCTTTTGCTCACACTTCAGAATTGTGATGAGAATCTGAAGCCCAGGCTTTGGCAGGAAGAAGTACTGGGGGCTCATCGTGTCTCTCTATGGTAACCACCAAGTTTCCCTGAGCCCAGATATACCCTACCCGTTTCCCTCCGTCACTGTGTTAGTCCCACCTGACAAAGGTAACTTGTAAAGACCTGGCTGCTTAGTGCCAGTGCTGCCAAGAAGGCAAGAATGGCTCTGGGATTTTCACATCTGGATGAGGGAACAAAACCCAAGCTGTTCATGACTGACCACTGATGATCTCCATTTCATCAGGTGTCAACACTGAAATGGTCACAGTGGAGGATTGTCTGGTGGCTTATGGTTTCTTCTCTGAAGTGTAGAGCAGAGGACTTTTTGATGCTTGTCAGGCAAAAAAGAGGTGAGGCAAGCTTTGACTTTTCTCCTCATTTTCTATTTTGATAAGACCATGCCCAGTGAAAGAATTAAAATCATACTCACAAATACTAAAATACAGGATGTCAGGGATTTCCTCAAGCCTAAAAATATAAAATTTCTAAAAATTTCAAAAAATTTTCACTATATATGTATACTCTCAGTTGGTTTATATGTATATGTGTGTTAATTTAAGAGAAAAATGAATTTGCAACTTTATCTCCTTTTCATACATTTCCTTAAAGCTGTTACTAATAAGTTACCAAGAGAAAAATACATGTGAATTCACTTGGAGAACAGAGTTCTATACCTATTTGGAAAATTGAGGGTGGCTGCACGTTAAAAAACACTATTTTAACTCTCTTTTTCCTCTTGCTTTTAGAACAAGCAGAAAATGCTAAATTGTCATTGTGCTATTTTCAGCAACACTTGCTACCCTTAACACATTCTTTTGTCTTCAACTACAGAAAAGCCATGTTATTAATATTTCAGGATTTCTTAGAAAGGATCTCTTGAAATACAGTAGTGGTTTCTCAGGCACACAGACATTTTGCTGCCTACACACATAAGATGACCTACTAAATTGTGGGTTCAGCCCATATCTTTGCTCTTCGGGCTTCACAGCTTCCAGCATTTGGTGTGTGCAAGTGTGAGCACACCCCACATTTATTCACCATGGATTTCACCTTACAATTTCCACTGCATCTCTCACTCCACACAAAATCCCCAGGGGAGGCATGTATGGTATGAAAGCAATGACATGTGATTCCCAGCATTCTCTTTCAGGTGAGAGCTATCACACTATATATTTTTGAAGGATAACAATTTGATAAGAAAGTTTGTAGAGAGCTAGAGTGGCACTTGTAAAGAAAGGGTCACTCCATGGGGGTACAGAATGAAAGAGCTCCTCCCGTGGATTTCCACATATGCCACTGTGGCAAGATTTGAATTCATTTCCTTTGCTATACCTTTATTGTTCTTTCTGCTGACTTTGAATAACAGAGGAAGCTAAGTGAGGAAGGATAATCAGGTAAAGAAGAAAAAATTTTCATTGGCTAACACACTGCCAGAATGAGACTGTATTTTAGTCTACATTTCTTTGCAGAGCTCTTAACATAATTTCCTTTGGTTAAAAAAAGAAGAACAAAGTTGTTTTCTAAGGTATTATAGTATCTTCATGACTTCTTGGGATATAGATGATTTCTAGGAGAGTGTATTGCTCAATTTAAGGTGCTGGTTCATTCTATTCTAAAAAGTATCCTAGACAGATATCTATGGACTTTATTTTCCTTTTTAGAAAAATACAGAAAGACTGATAGGCAGAACTGAACTGTCTTTAGGAGTATCTTTTAAAACCAGTTTAGAAAAATAGCTACTACTAACCATCTCAAGTACTCATGGAGCATTTATTGGGTGAGCAAGCATTATTTCCAACAAGTCTGTGTGTCTGTTACAAAGACATATAACAAGACCATTCCTTTTTGCAAATGAAGAACCGTGGATTCAAAGGACCACATTCAAGATCACGTATGTGAGTCAAACTTTAACACCAGTCCCCTTTCTTCCAACAGTTGTATGTAGTTTCACAGGGTTAATACAGTCATTCACCAAATTGGGATACTGATATAATAGAGCAGCAGGAAAGCATCTGATGCCAGTGTACATCATTCTCTGAGATCCACATTCTATCTAGTTCAATGCCCTTCAAGGCCATGTTGTCCAGTAAGGAAACTATACTTCCCACAGGCAACTGATGACCACCTGAGATGTGATATGTGCAGATTCAGACAGGACTTAAACTAAACACAGGATTTCAAAGACTTTAGAAGTCCCCAAAAGGAAAGAAGCCTATAAATCATCTTGCTATTGATTGCATAATGAAATAGTCATATTTAGGATATAAGAAATTAAATAAAATGTACCAATAAACATAGTTTCACATGTTTTTATTTCAGTTTTTTTTTTTAATGTGGCTTTTAAAACACTTATCTATGTGACCTGTATTAATTATACTTCTAAGGCAATGCAACCCAAGGATCAATGTACTCTAGAGTATTGCTTCTCCTGTGCACTTGCACATATGTGTATATAGACAGGCATGCAGACACTCTTGCAAATGCCTGGGTGTTAAGAGCAGGGAGGGCTATCTCACAATCATTCCCAAGGACCATCTATCAAAACTTACCCTGAGCCCACCTCAAGGAAGCTCATTCATTTAAGTACCACTTTCAGTCAGCTAACTAATTTGAAATACCTAATTTGAGCTAAAGTACTAACAAATAGACATTAATGAGTTAAAAATTACCTTCCTAGGTAACAAATTTGCATTTTAATATGGAGTCTCCAGAAGGTCAAAGCTTAAATTCAAGCCATGGCTCTCTTGGGGAGTTAGAATCATTTATATCAACTAGTCCCCAGGGAATATTTGACTCTGGGAGACTTGCAAATCCCTCCAACCTTGTCCTGTGGGCATGAAAGATGCACATTTCCAAACACCATCTGCAGGGAGCTGTGCCTTTGGGGTACTGCATGCACAGTGTATTCTGTATGCAGAGAAATCAATTTCAGAAATATCAGCATCACCAAAAGTGCTACAATAAATTAGTTCTCTCATTCACTGTTCTCCTGCAAGCTATTCATGACTGCACATCATTGCTCAGTTCCTATTCACTGATAGGATTTAGAAACTGAGACTTTAAAGTGAAATGACATGTCACAAAACCAATTTTATCATAGGTTAATTGATAAAAACAAGAGTTAATTTCCTACAGCATATTTCCGGTCACATTAAAAAAAAAATTACCAAACTTCTAAATAAGAGCCAGAACACTTCTAACATGAACCAAGCATTTGTAATCATTCATTCAATCATTCATTCATTCATTCATTCATTCATTCATGTTTGACCCTCTTTTTCCAGTTCAAGGTCAAAGAAGGCTGGAACTAAAATTGGCAGTTCAGTATACAAGATGAATCCAACCTCAGACAAGAGGCTCTTTTTCATAGGGAGCATCGCGTCACACATACACACATGCTCATGCATTCATGTCAATGACCCTAACATCGCATTTTTGGGACATAGAAAGAAATCTGCAAGAAGTCCCTGGTAAACTCACATAAACATGAGAAGGTGCAAATTTCACACAGACAGTGGACTTCGATGAAAGGATCAATTGCTTTTCTCTCACTAACATATATAAGAAAATAACACGGGACTGAACAATGTTACTAGAAGAGTTGTTTTAAATTCATAATTTAAAAAGACACTCATGAGTACATAATTTATACAAGCTTTCTGCTGTGAGGTTCTTGTTAAAATGTGTAAACTGTCTACGGCCACACCACCCTGAACGTGTTTGATCTTGTCTGAGCTTGGCAAGTGTGTAAGCCCCATCTGTCTTGGTAAACGCTGTGAACATTGCCAGATTCCTAGTCGAATGGATAGAAAACTGAGGCAGGGGGCTAAGGAGATGCCTGAGGTAGTGTCAGTTTCTAATGCAGGTTGTGCTGTTTGAACTACAGTGCTCCGGGACTTCGATTCTCATTTTTGAAATCTAAAAGTGAAAAAAGAGACATTTCTCATGGGGCAATGGGGCTTCCTCTTTGGACCTATCTGATTCTGCTGCACAGCAACAGAGTTTAAACAAACACACAGGTAAACCCACATTGTCCCACTTATCTGCATTCCATAGCTGGTTTCCCTGACAGGTGTTGAGAATAACATAAAATTCAATTTTTAAAGAGACCATAAAGATATCTAACCCAGGTCAACAAACATTCCATAAAGGGCCAGAGAGTAAATAATTTAGGCTTTGCAGGCAAAGACAAAGACCAAGGATATTATATAGGGACTGACACAGCAAGATCAATTTTTTACATATTTTTATAGTTTTTTTAATTACAGAATTCAAAGTATGAGAAAATGAGTATGTCCACCTTCTTAAAGGTAATACAGCTTTACCTATGAGAATGGAATTCTTATCTGGAGGGGAAACATTTCCCTTAAGTGGAGTTTAAAGAAAATTTAATCTATTGCAAATACCATCTCTGAAAAACACTGATAGCTCTCAGACCAAAAGCAGGTGGCAAGCTGAGTACCACACTTCGCTGAAATATTTTGCCAACACTTGATCTACTTCCAACATATTCATTTTTGAGATGAATGATTTGTCCATGTTTCCTTCCTTCTAGAGCTTGCCAGGAATAAGCCTGGAAGCCAGGTTCCTTGATCTTTTACCCTACAGTGTCTTCCTGAGTTTTCTGAAGCTCAAGTTGAACAAAGAGCACATTCTTACCACTGGACAAAATAATAAACCTTGCATTAACTATCCTACTTGGGAACTGACTCCACTAAGTACTATTTTCAGCAAATTTAGTTTAAATTCAAAGTACTGGTCAAGTGATAGAGCTAGTTATGTAGGTAATTTGTCTTAGACCCTTGAAATTTCTGCCATTATAGAACAGGTGTACTTTTCACTTTACATTATCTTAGGGTTTTTCTTTTGGGGAATGCCAAAAGCTTATGTTGTTTTCATCTGTGAAATTAAAAATAAATGTGACACTAATGTTTGATTTCTAAGCCACGAAAATGACAAAACAATGGAAATAGCAGCAAAATGCTTTAACTGAGTTGGACCAACCCTACCTACCCCAAGCTTCTAGCAACAGGAAGACTTTAAGCCCAAATCAACTCAAGGTGATGCACAGGCAGAGTGTTATATGCTCTGAAAGATACAGCTGATCTCTCTGGTCCTTCTCAGTGCAGCCATGGCCACTTAAGTGAAGATAAGCTAGACTGGAGGCAACTTAGAAAGCCCAACTTCTGTTCTCATGAGCATTCATCTTCAACACATAGCAAGCATCAGCAGGGCTTAAAGAACTTGTTCAGAAACCAATGACTGGACCCCCATATAAGTTTAGGATTTTCTTCTAGGGCTTGAGAATTAGAATTTCTGAGAAATGTCCAGGTAGATGACAGCACTCTGTTCTAGGATCCCTCTTTAAGAACTACTGCCCAACAATAAATAAATCTCTAAGTAAAACCATCAAAGAGCAGTTCATCTTGAATTAGCTAAATACCATCCTATCCTGCTCCTAATGCTCAAATGCTACGGGGAATTAGGGCTGAGCCTAATTATTTCAGGGGAAGAATAATTGGTTTTGGAGTCAGGAGACAGCATGCCGGAAATTTTTGAAAGATAAAGAACGAATGACTTCCTTGAAAATTTAAATTATTCTTCAAATCATGATAATGACACCTTGTAATAAGCCCCACCATTAAGAACAAATCTTGTGGATAAAATGTACTAATCCCAAAGAAAGGAAAAGGGAAAGAGACAGACAAACACACACACACACACACACACACACACACACACACACACACACACATACACACAGAAGAAGATAAGGTCACCAGGCAAATCCCAAAGGAAATTTAACTAAACCAGCACTGTCTCATAAAGTCATCAATCCTTGGTATCAGCGCTGTGAACTGCTCACCATTGTCTTCTGCCAATTAACCCTCATCTCTCACCTGTTTGATCTGAAAACACTCTTCCTCTGTTATCTCTTTAAGTTCCTGATGGTAAAACCAGGTCTTTTGCCAAAATAAAAGTGCAAGTAAAGACAAAGGCAAAAAATAAACTAGAAACAAATCATTGGCCCTCGCCTATCTAACACCCACACTCCCTGTCTGATTTCCTTTTATACTACATATATTTTATAACAGGCAGTGAGGACGTGATGGGAAAGGCCAAACTGCCTCAGAGTCAGAGAACTAATCTGGACCCAAGCCTGTCATTCATTGTGTGGGCCAGAAAAAATGTTGAACAGCTCTGCCTTCAGTTTTGTCTTCTGCAGAGCTGATGTGGGATTAAATGTGATGGTACATAAGGGGGTGAACTGAAGCCCAGTGTTTAACAGTTACTCCACCAGCAACTTGTGGTTACTGCAGTTTGATCTGACTGACTTTGAGGGGTGAGTTTAGTGCTGATGAGCCATGAATTAAAACCTCCACTTGTGTTTTAGAATAGAACTAGATAAAATGAAATACTATGAGATCACATATTCATTCTTGCTTTATTTTCTCTGAACATGATGCAGAAAGTCTTGGGGTTCTGGTTCAGACATCTGTAACTCATTTAGAGACCCTGGCAAGATAGGTATCAGGTGAAAAAAAGAAAGTTATCTTTATTTTAAAAATATGTAAACACATTGTTGAAATAAATTATTGGATGGGATTTTTTGAGGTTTCCTCTTCCCACCACTAGTTTCTGATCCAGACCATTTCTTCCACAAGCCACACTTTCTTTATTCTTTATACTCCTTGTCCTTCCATTGTTCCACCCGTACCTTTGAGTTAGCTCTCATAAAAATAGACAAAGGGAAAAATGGCAGAAAAAAATCTATGCCAGAAATTGACTTGCTCTTTTGAGAATAGAATGCAGGAGGATCCCACAAATAGGTAAGGTGATTCTGAAATGTCAGATAGAGACAATTTTCATAGGAGATGCAGTAAGTCTCAAGAAGCAAGTTCACAAAAAGGCTCATACATTTAAATCAACTCCATGCAAATGACTGAACATAAGCAAGAAGAAGGAAATGGAGATAAATAAATAACTTATGCCGCAGCCTGCCTGGAAAACAGACAACATCATAATTTGAGAAGCTGTTTCTCTGCGGTGAGAGGGGGTTAACTTGGACTGCGGAAATTTTAAGCTGATAAAGTTCAACTGAATATGGAGAAGAAGCTAGTAAACTAGCAGCTTCAGCTGCACATTTACAAGAAATCAAATTGCTAGGTCCTGTCAAAAACTGCACAAGATCAGCTCTCCCAGAATATGGACCGAGGGATGAAAATTGCTGGCTTCCATTCTGTACCGCCAACACTT
Organism: Uropsilus gracilis; assembly: GCA_004024945.1. Lineage (NCBI taxonomy): Eukaryota > Metazoa > Chordata > Mammalia > Eulipotyphla > Talpidae > Uropsilus > Uropsilus gracilis. Next base: position 2,943 of record PVHY01002885.1, on the reverse strand, counting down.
AGGTTCTCTCTCATAGAATTGATAAAGACCCCAACCCACAAAACTATAGTTGCATGTTTAGATGGAAGAGAACTGGCCAATAGTTCAAGGGAAGGGTGGCTTGTTTTTGATAAGACAGTCCATTGTGATTCAAAGTTGGATGAAAAAGCAAGGTTAGAAAGTTTTGCTTAGTTTTATTCATCACAGTTTCTAAGACAATGGTTAATATGAATTTGTCATGAATCCCAACAAAGCATTGTTGGAAAGTTCATTGTCTTTTTTTGATAAGAGAGGGTAATTTTAAAGTCAAAGGCAGCACAGCAAACTGTAATGCAATAATTGTTTTTTAATATGTAGTTTGTTAAATAGATTCCTTACTGCTGCTCTAACCATTGTTCTTATTTAGGATATTGAAAATTTGTTCTTAAAAATAAACCATGGTTTTAACACTGCCTTGAAAAACAATCAGGGAAACAAACTCACCCCCAGAGCTCATTTGGGGTCATTTTTTAATGCTATCTTATATCTAAATTTCACTTACTAATGCCCAGCACTTCGTGTGGGAAACACTGAAATTAAAGAAATATCCATTTGGTCTTTTCACTGTCTCAGACCTATGGAGGTTATAAATTAGTATCGATGAGCAAAAATTATTTGAATGTTTTCAAGGTCATGACAAAAAAGCTTGTTTTCTAAAATGTTCAAATTAATATAGAAAAGCAAACAAAGAAAGCAAAGGCACAAATGACCACAAAGTAAAGGGGGAAAAGTAAAAAAATGAAGAAAAAAAGATGAGCTAAATGCAGACAATGTTTAATCATGGTTTAAAAACAAATACAAAAAAAAAAAATCACCTAAACCCTGCCTTTAATTTGAATACAAATTACTGAAGACATAGGGGAATACTTTTGAAAGATTTAATAAAGTGCTATCTATAAACCATCGATGCCCATCACTGCCAGTATTTTATTTTAGTGATGGCATGCAAGGCAGAGCTGTGATCATGGTACTTGATGATCTGTGACATTTCAGAGAGGGAGAGGGTAATGGTTGAGTGGCTATTGTCTTCCTCACCTCCTGATATTTGGGGTCCATAATAACCACCAGCTTGCTCCATGTCCACTGATTCCAAATCACAGGTCAGAGCCCCGAATAAAGGCGCAGCTGTTCGCACTCCTCACACTACACCTCCCTTCCTGAGTCCGTGCAATTAGCACGATTACAGACAAACCCCCATCTTTTAGGAAGTCCATCCAGTTACTTATTCATTCACGTTTTAGCAAACGATGATTATGCCTTCCGTAATAACAGGACATGGGACGGTGTTTTTGAGCACATACTCAGTGCCTACAACCTAAGAAACAAAAGCCTCTGGGAGGCAGCAGAAGCAGCGGGAAGGACCCCCCCCACTCTGCTACCTTAGAGGAGCTCTCCAGTGTGAGCTAGCAGGCTGTGAGATGAGCTTCTGAGTGGCTCACCAGAGGCAAATGACAAATGAGCAGAAGAGGCACCCCTCCCCAGGTGAAATATGCCTGAAGGAAAGCACTTTAACCAGGAAGCTGATCCCTCCCTGAAGTTAAGGTAACAGCTTAGAGACTGGATCAGGGGGTTCCCTGCCTGGAACCATGCAGTACCCCAGAAGACAGGCACCTCAGGATCTGGTCAAGCCAGGGAAACGAAAAAGTTACACAAAACAGGCCTTTGATCAGAAACTGTAAATTGGACCTCTGAGGAGAGACTATTATGGTGGAAAACTTGAACTCTACTAGGCTGACTTGAACTCTTCATTGCCTGAAAAGTTTGAAAACCCAGAAAAACTTGGAACCTGGAAAAGACTTGGAAACTGTTTGTTTCTTCTGAGAGAGGATGGATTGCTAGAAAACTGGACCTGTGCAGTCGCCATCTTTGGTCTGCGTTGCACTTTGAGATTCCCACAGACTGCAGGAAGATGCCATCTTGGAACACATGTTCTTTGGTTGAAAATTCCCATGTCAGGCTTGGAGCAAAAGGAAGTCACAATCTTGGAACACATGTTATCTTGGAACGCATGTTCAGGACTAAGACTGAACTAGGGTAAGATTGGGGGCTTCTTGAGGCCTTGGAGACTTTTCTTTCTCTTCCTGTAAATAAATCCTGTTTGTATTTTCCTTTAAAAAAGTAAATAAAATAACAGCTCATGATTGCCAACCAGGAGCGAATCACCAAGTTGATGGGCTGGGGCCCTCAACAGGACCTAGGATCCCTTTGTAAACTCAGTGTAAGTCTCAGACCGGTTCAACGTCACCATTGACAATAAAGGTTGCAAGGCGCACTATAAAGATCGAATGAAATATGTTTCAACGCGGGGCGAGACCAAGAGAAACACGTGTTCAATAATTATTTGATTAACTCCGGCAGCGATGCTAGTCATTGTCATCCAAATGACTTTATAGCCTCAGTTGTCAGGAATCATGATTTATGAGGCTGAAATGACTGCAGTAATAACTGCTCAGGACCCTGATTCCTTTTTTGTTATGTTGATGGGGCCCAAGGATCTCAACCTAGAAGACTGTCTTCCCCAGTGGTGCAGCCATTAGCAATGCATTATGCTTCTCTGCTGAGGTTTTTGTTCCCTGTTAGGTTTGGGAAATGATTGTAGTAAGAATTTCTGAAAAGAGCATTCTAAAATTCTGAATACACATGATAAAGAAAACCATGTTTTGTAGTTAAAGGAGGTGATCAGGTGGAAACATCAGCTTCTGATGTTGCATAGAGTGGATTAATGGTTGTATCTAGCTACCTGGCAGCCTTTACCATGAAGTGTTTGACTAGCCCAGCACTGCTGATATCTGAGAATAAAATAAAAAGGCTCCGTGGAGTTCCCTGAAAGACCTACTCAAGACCAAGTGGGATTTATGGGAATCAGCACCTGCTGCTTTGGACAGAGTCTTGAAGCCATCTCAGAAACCAGGTGCAGTGGCAAGC